>VMKM01001378.1:0-148017 GCA_008360985.2 Macquaria ambigua
ACATATACAGTATGTATATATTTCTTTTAATTTTCTTGTTTTGTCAACAAAAATACAAATTCTCAAACCTGTGAGAATCATACTTTCACCAGGCCAGATTTTGGCCAGTTTCCAACCTGGACACGTCATGTGTTAAGTGGGTCCATTGCACGGGCCAGAAATCCCACCACTTTCTTATCGAAAGAGTCATGGTTTATTGAAGCCCCAGAGCTTATTTTAGCAATTAAGCATCAGCTTCAGAGTAAAGAGCGAAGCCATCTCCAAGCCAAAATGACCCATACATGGTAGGAAGCCTGTCAGCATGGAAAGCTTGTTTCACATGTGACCAAAAGAAGGCTTTCAGTTGAAATACTAAACTGGCTAATATCAGAGAAATGTTAAGGCAACAACTACTTTAGCTTAATAGCTGCTACACTCCTGAACAAAATCTTAAGACCGGGGGAAAAAATTACAAGAATTCACATTTTGCACTGCTGGATCGTAAGCAGGTTGTAAGTAGAGCTTCAAAATGCAAAAAGGAGAAACATGAGCAAAAGACAAAAAATAGAGAGTAGCCATTTATTGAAAACTGCATTTAAACTCAAAGAGGCTGTTCATCAGCTGATCAAAAGTTTAAGACCATAGCCCAAAAGACCCCAAAAACAGAACTGAAAATGTCAAAAAAGGACTCAGTAGTAAGTAGCCCCACCGTTCTTGTTGATCACTTCAAAAATTCGATTAGGCATGCTTGATGCGAGTGTTTCCAGGAGGCTAGTGGGAACATTGCTCCATGTGGTGAAGATGGCTTCACGAAGGGCATCCATGGTCTGGAACTGACATCCGTTTTTGTAAACTTCCCTTGCCATCCATCCCCAAACGTTCTCAATGGGATTTAGATCGGGGGAACACACAGGATGGTCCAAAAGAGTGACGTTATTCTCCTGGAAAAGTCCTTTGTCAGTCGGGTGTTGTGAACTGCAGCATTGTCCTGTTGAAAGACCCAGTCATTACCGCACAGACGAGGGCCCTCAGTCAAGAGGGATGCCCGCTGCAACATCTCCACATAGCCAGCCGCCGTTAGACGCCCCTGCACAACCTGAAGCTCCATTGTTCCATTGAAGGAAAAAGCACCCCAGATCATGATGGAGCCTCCTCCACTGTGCCGCTTAGAAAACATCTCCAGTGGGATCTCCTTGTCATGCCAGTAACGTTGGAAGCCATCAGGACCATCCAGGTTAAATTTTTTCTCGTCAGAGAATAAAACTTTCTTCCACCTTTCAATGTCCCATGTTTGGTGCTCCCTTGCAAAAAACAAGTTTGTGGCGTGGGAGGAGACATGGCCTTTGAAGACGTTTTTTGTTCTTTAAGCCCTTCTCTCGCAGATGCCGTCTTATGGTTATTGGGCTGCAGTCAGCATCAGTAATGGCCCTAATTTGGGTCGAGGATCGGCCTGTGTCTTCACGGACAGCCCGTCTGATCCTCTGGCTCAGAGCAGGTGAAATTTTTTTGGGTCTACCACTTGACTTTTTTGTCCCATAACCCTCAGGATCTTTTAAGAAATTAAAAATGACTGTCTTACTGCGTCCAACCTCAGCAGCAATGGCGCGTTGTGAGAGGCCTTGCTTGTGCAGCTCAACAATCCTGCCACGTTCAAAGACAGAAAGCCTTTTTGCCTTTGCCATCAGGAGGTCATGACAGTGTGAATGCCCGAATGAAAATGACATGAAAGCCAGATTTTTGCGCAGATTTTGACTTTTTAAGGCTATGGTCTTAAACTTTTGATCAGCTGGTGAACAGCCTCTTTGAGTTTAAATGCAGTTTTCAATAAATTGCCTACTCTCTATTTTTTGTCTCTTGCTCCTGTTTCTTCTTTTTGCATTTTGAAGCTCTACTTACAACCTGCTTACGATCCAGCAGTGCAAAATGTGAATTCTTGTCATTTTTCCCCCGGTCTTAAGATTTTGTTCAGGAGTGTACAGTATCATGAAGGCCTGAGGGTGAGGGTGAACCATTTTTTTTTTGTTTTTTTTAAACCGCATACCTTATGAAGGATTGAACTGATTTTGAAGTTTTCTTCATGCCTTCTGAAGATATATTTTATCTCAAAACATACTTACATGGGTTGTATTTACTATTACATACTGTATTGCACATGACATGCTAATTGAAATTTTTGGATGAATTTCTTTGTAATTTTATTGGTTTATGTCCAAATAAACACACTGTCTTGTTTTCGTATACACAAGGAATAGACTTTGTTTAAGTCAAGCGAAGAAGATATGGATGTTCTGTAGAGTACAAATCCTGTTGACACTGTTGCAAAAGCCCAGTCCACAATATTGTTTCCCTCTTTGGGTGTTTATGCAGCTTCTTAGTTTGATGTCTACACAGACAGTTACAGTGCCCAGCAATTCAAAACACAAAACTCTTTTACTTAAGCATTTACAGCCTCGAAATGCATGTAAAACATGTTTAATGATATATACGCCCAAATAAAAGAGTCTTGCTTATGTACAAGAATGAGATGATAAACAAATCTGATATTGGGGCGATGTGCTTCTGGGGGTCCAGTAGAGTAAAGAAGTTGACGGCTGTTTCCAATAGTTTTCCCATTGCAAATTTTACTTTTTAACAGTGACTGCAACATTTCTCAGTGTTCAATCATACAAGTCTCCTGGATATTTAAACTGAATGAAATAGCCAGTCAAATAAAGTTTATGGAAAAATAACTGTAAATGGAACTTTTACTTATGAACCATGTCCACCCATTATAGCCCTGCTGATTTCTGCACTTTATATCCCGTAACAGTAACAGATTAGAGCTCCAACAGAGTTGCAGTATCTGAATCTTCCACTACAGTCCCTGCGGCTAAATGTTAGTCAGTCTATTGTCAGTTCAGTCCATTCAGTATTGTACCACTCACTCATTATGCAATATATTAATATCTGTGCCCTGTGAGTCAGTCTGTGCAGATATATTCAGTTATGTTCCTCACTTGTACAGTTATTTTGATGAAGTTCTGAATTTTTATGCCTAAATTACAAGTATCATGAAAAGTTAGCTTACAAAAAAAAGAAAAGCATTTTTATGAGTTTTTTTTTTTCTCTTTGTCGTCTTTTTAATTATTAATTTCCATCAGTGCGTTAGCTTGAGTGTAAACTCATTTCAACTTGCAGGGGAAATTAGGGGCCAGGTCATAATCAAGCCCTACATCCCCATTAAAGTCCCAAAACCTAGCCATGAGATTTTACAGTTCTGTACTTAGAAAAGTGCCCACCTGTATGAGCAAGGAGACACACGTTTGTTGTTCATGACCTCTGTAAAGTAAGCAACAGATGGATGCATATTTTTGTTCCTTGTGGTTTTTATGTTCAGCAACACAGGTTTGCAGCTCAGAACAAAAGGCTCGAGTTGATAGTAGATGAATTATAAGATCTAGCTTTGAAATACTGTATCACTGAGTCTCTAACAGTGCTTGGTGAGTCACACTGATATTCTTCTGATGTTTTAAAACCAATATATTTGCTCCCAGCAGCATACCTTGAGTCAGGTGAGTGCTTGCTTGTCACCTGAGCCCTTGGAGAATGACAGAGCTGTTAATAATTAACCACCATGACAATATGCTTGGGCTGGATACAACAAATGTTGCCTGGGTGCTTTACCAGCTTTATAGCAGAGTGGCGAAGAGAAAGTCAAAAACTCAGCTGGTGTTTGACAGAGGGCATGTGGAAGACAAGCAAAATAAAACAAGGTTCTGTGATCTGATGAGACCAAAATTAAGAAAAACCTCCTGCAGTCTGCCATCAAGTAGTAGAAAATCCAAAGACAAAAAGTATATAACATATACTTTGTATTTTTTTAATACTTTTTCTTGTGCATTTTTTGTTTAATAACTGATAACATACATCTATGACTGCGGATAGTCTCACAGCTCTGACAGCACGTAGCAGGTCATGGGACCCGTATACAGGAGGGTTTACAGATGTGATTGGTTCTATTTTGAAGCAGCTGTTTTGCGATTGGTGCGCTGTACTATCAGTCACATATCCTGGTTTGTGATTGGTTATTCCGCCGTTTCCGCTTCGCTACCTCTTACGTTTTTTTCTTGTCGTTCTTCTTCCCGTTGAGCTAATCGGTTTCGGTCGACCGCTACACCTGCTCACCGTTTCTCAAATTTATCCTCCCACAAGTACACACAACATGGATGATTTTGACATGCTGAACGCGCCCGCCGCTGGAAACGGTGTCGGCTCGGAAGAGGACCCTGCCGCCGCCTTCTTGGCTCAGCAGGAGAGCGAAATCGCGGGGATTGAAAACGACGAAGGCTTCAGCATCCTGGACAGTGGAGAGGTCCCCTCGTCTCTGGGAGACTCCAACGGTAATGTTAGGTGACTGCTGTGGCATAGCAGAGACAGTTTGCCTCAGTTCACCTTTAACATTATCTGTCTAGTTACCTTTTCATCTTAGGGGGTTATGTTCTGTTAAACCATAACGGACACTGAAGTTGATGCTTGCTAACGTTAGCTGAGCTAAAAAATTAGCCAAGTGGGCTTAGCTAGCCTGGCGTTAACATTAACCTGTGTCAACGTTATCTAAAATTGACAAATGAACGCGTAAAAGGAACACTCGGAATGATCAATGCTTATGTGACTATCCCAGCTTTCGCCAGCGTTTCTAAACTGAATGAAGCTGTGCGATAACATCAGCTCTAGCTACCGTTCTTGGTCGTGCCATTCATTGCGTCCTATCAAGCTTGACTAACGTTACTTGCTGGCAGCGCGACATGTTGCTACATTTGTGTTTGCCAGCTAACCTTACAGCCACAAGAGGAAACTGATGGAGCTTAATGACCTTTGGCCATGACTGCCTCATATCCTGTAGTTGTAGCGTCGTCGTGGTTTAGCAATTGTAGTTGATCAGAAGTGCTGACATATCACATTATGCAATGTGTGTGTGTGTGTAACGTTAAGGAAATCTTGAGGATTCAGCAAGAGTAACAGATTCTCAGTTAGCCAAGGTCTTGTCAGTATAGAGTTTTTGTTGTTTTGTGTCCAGACATATTTAATCGTGTTTTGTTGCTTCGTGTTGCTTGCTACATGTACCGAATAGTGGATATTGTTGTTGTATTATTGTACTAATGTTTTGCGGTTTCCTGTTGCTCTGCATGGCTTGCACACAGTCTTGAGAATGCTTATTTTGTTGCTGTTTTTCTGGCGTTTTGTTGTCTTCTGTCAGTACATTTTAACCATCACCTTATTGGTTTCAAAACATCTCGCCAAAGGACTGCAAATTAGGCAGCTGGCTAACACTGGCACATTTACAGAAATGTTGATTAATGTGTGTTGTCCTTATAAATAAAGAAATGAAGTGAAATGTCTGTGGTTTTATTTGTCTGCTTGATTTCTCACAACTATTTTCTGTGTATGTTTGTAGATGGTGCTATCAACGGAGATCTTCATGGGGTAATATTTCTTCACATTGTTTTTGTTCTTAACAATTTTGCTCTTAAATTGTAAAATTGCCCAATTCTTCTGTTCTCATGTTTGCTTCTGTGTATTTTGTGTGTGAATAGGGGGACTTTGATAGCCTATTTATACACACATGTCACACTGTCCAAACCAAACATCTTTTGAGCTTTTGCTTGCTGCCTCTTAAGAGCCGTGTAGTTTTGTCTCTGCTGACTCCACAGAGGAGTGTTGTCAAGACACTGATGTTATCATTTTGGTAAATGGCCACACCATGCTGCTAAAGTGACATTTATTTCCATAATTTTGCAGTGAAGACAAACCTTAACGTTGCCATGTGAAAAAGTCTCATAGTGTAGTTATTGACCCTGCCCGCTGTCAATGTTTGATGGCTTTGTATAATAGCACAACTCTTAAAGAATAATTCTGGTTTATTACAACTTGGGTCTTATTGTCATAATTTTGGCTGTCATTTCTATTTATGATAACATTATACTCACCAAAGTAGTTGCTGAGACCTGGTCATCATTCCTTACAGTAATTATAAGGTTGTGCTCACTAAGTAAATTGCTGAGATATAGGAACATGATGACATCAGGGTGGGAAATTAGCACCAGCCACCAGCCAAGTGCTGGTAAAATATAAAAGTGGCTGGTAGATTTCACACACAAAATAATGATTGAGCGGCTGGTGAATTTGAACATTTAGCTGTCAGTGGCTGGTAGAGGTTCACATTTTAAAAAGTGAATTTCCCACCCTGGGCGACATCACTTAAAAAAAATCAGAGGGGTGAAGAAACACACTCAGTCAGGTGATTGGACAGGTTATGAACAAGCCAACAGTGAAGACACATTATCTACACCACTTTATGTGTATGTAAAGCTGAAAGTTAGCCCACTTGAAATGCCGCTAATAAACCCTCAATGCACAGGAAAAAAAGGGGTACTTGCACAACTACATCAAGTACGGTAGGTCTGAGTTGAACCAGGAAGTCGGCCTGTACATTGTGACGGATGTTTACATTGGACTATTCGCCTGTGATTTCTCTCTCTAAAAGGTTTGGGTAACCTGATCGTCGATCTGATCGTCTGACTGCTTGTGTTTCTTGGCCCATATGACTTAATTTTAGCGATGTTGGCATGTTCCCATGTTCATGTCAGCAATTTAGAAAGTGCAACATTATAATTACTGATAGGAATGTTGGCCAAAATTACAAAATATAAAACCAAAGATTTAATAAATCTTCATATATAAGTTGTCCTTGAAGTGAATTAATGAATTAAGACTTGCTAATGGGATGTTGAGATTTGCTCCAGTGTTTTTTCTTCATTTTATGCATCAGTTCAGCAGCTTTTTCTTTTCTTCTAGCACTATAGCAGTGTGATTTCAGTGCTAACTGCAGAGGTTTGAATATCTGGCTGTAGATCCGCTCCAGCTTCCTTTTCCTGTGCTGCCATTGCAACATTGCTGCGTTCTGCACTGTCAGGACTTCTTTCTGGCAGTGATAGAAGCTAAGCTGATAAAACTGGAAGTGGGCCAAATTTAGTTTCCATAAAGCCTCTCAAACAGCATTCGGCTAACTTTTAAGAACAGATATACTATATGCATATTGAAATCAGTACAAGAAACTGGCTACAATAGCTGATTCCAAATGTATATGCAACTTTCAGATGATAGTTGGAAAGATGAATAATTCAGGATGAGAGATTGAATGTTTCTTCACCACATCTCCATACATGATTGAATTGATAAAATGTTTGTTTCTGAAGTAACTCAGTTATCTCTGCCTGTCATCACCTCCCTTGTTTCTCAGGAAAGCAACGGCCCATCAGATGCCTATGCAGCAATTTCCAATGCAGACCGGCTGCAGGCCGAACCTGAAAGCCTACGAAAGTGGAGGGAGGAGCAAAAAGAGAGGCTGGAGTTGCTAGGTAAGCATAGACCAGAGGATATTTATAAGGGAATAGGACAGACCCCTATTGTCTGAGACGTGACAAGTAAAGGTTGATATCATGAGATCTACGCCAAGTTCTGGAGATTCAAAGCTGGCAGGTTTTTTCATAGTATGTAAACCAAACACAGTAATCCTGAATTCTTCCTTCCCTAATTCCTAATTTTCCCCCAATGTGTCCTGCCCTGTCATTCATATCATTGTCCCCCGCTGTTGTGTTTACCTTCCCATCTGCCTCTTCACTTCTTCATCGCTCATTGCCCTCCCCAGATGATAACTCCCGCAAGCAGGAGTCAGAGTGGAAGGAGAAAGCCAAGGTGGAGCTGGAAGAGTGGCACGCCAGGCAGAACGAGCAGCTGGAGAAAACCAAAACCAATAACAGGTACTGGCTTGATAGAGGGGTAGAAACAGGACACAAGGGACAATGGAAATGAGGAAGTGCTGATATTACCATGAAAAAGAATACACTTACAGTTTGTTTCTGGACAAAAAAAAGCCAAGATGATGATATGGAGGATTCACAACAACCCACTATCTTGGAAAAGGTTTGAATATTTAAAAGGGGTATTAACAGTTCTTAAATAATAGGAGCAGTCTTGGATTCAGCCATAGGTGAGCATATAACCAAATACTAAGGTTTGGCTCAGTGTGTAGGCTCTCCAGCAGGAAAAGAAACGGGTCCACCTTAGCCTTGAGGTTCCAGGAAGACAATGTGCTGGTGTCCCACGTTCCTATCCATCGTTTGCCCAAACCCTCCAGTTGGCAGTTCATTTGTTCACACATACTTGTGGACAATAATGTGAAATTAAGCATTTTTCTTTAGGGGGCAACCTGAGACACTACGTAGATGAGG
This sequence comes from Macquaria ambigua, assembly GCA_008360985.2. Taxonomy (NCBI): domain Eukaryota; kingdom Metazoa; phylum Chordata; class Actinopteri; order Centrarchiformes; family Percichthyidae; genus Macquaria; species Macquaria ambigua. The sequence goes on from VMKM01001378.1 coordinate 8,250, forward strand.
CAAGAACAAGATAACATTCATAGCGGTATTGTAGCATCTGATGCTTTGACACACACTCAGCAATAGCCTTGCAACCTTGGTGTGTGTCTCCTCATACACATACAGTTTCAGTTATGTTGTTTCCCAGCACACAGCGCTCGTTACTTACCCAGCTGTTCACTTGAAATATCTTTAGACCTCTATTTAAGATTAGACTAAAGTTTATTTAACAGCTAAAGTTAACTAAAGTTGGATCTTACTGTACACTGGATTTAGGCATGGATGTTTAAAGCAACTACTGCATTGTGTTTATATTAACTTCTTAGATTTACTCCACCTGGTCATAAATTGGCAGAGGTGGATGAATAACATCTGTGTACCAGATTGAGATAAAGTTGTCGGATCTCATGAGAATGGGCTGGCTTGTTGCATTAGCAACACACAGCCTACTGACTTGAGTGTGAGAGACAATCCACCGGGGTCCTTCACTTCACTGTGGGTTTGCCACAGTGGCTCAAGAGAAGTAATGTCATTTTAAGAATGTTTTTACAAACCTATAATCTCATGACAAAATACGTTTTATTAATTGACACGTTCTACCAATTGTTCTATTAATTGTGATCCAAGTGTGAATTTAGTTGGTCTTGACTAGTTCATGATATCAACACTCAAATTTGATGTGTTGTTTTCTCATATGGTTGTTAAACATGTACTACTATTTAAGGATGTATAATATGCCGCATGGCTGGCATATGTTTGTGTCTTCCACCAGGTAACTCATTATTTTGCAGAGTTGAATTGGCAGTTTCTTTTTCCCCTGCACTGTAATGTAGCCCTGCTGCCCTATTAATAATAAACTACCTGCAGCCACGACTCCCTACTCATCTGGTAACCCCAGGTTTGGTGGAAAAGATGTCTAACCTTTTCACATGTATGGTCTTTGTCTGGTAAAGATAAATAACTGACATGCAAATATAGAACTATGGTGCAGATTTTGCACCAAGGGCTGCAACTAACAATTATTTTCATTATTAATCTGTTTCTTCTTTTCCAAACTAATCAAATAATCATTTGATCAGTTTATGGATGGATGGATGGATGGATAGATGGATAGATGGATAGATAGATAGATAGATAGATAGATAGATAGATAGATAGATAGATAGATAGATAGATAGATAGATAGATAGATATAGAAACCAACAGTAAAAAAAAAAGAAGAAAAAAAAAGAAAAGAAATTGTTTAATTAATGATGTGAACCAAAAATAATCAAATGACTCCTTACATTAGAGAAGCTGTCATTAGCAAATATTTTGATATTCTTGATTGATTACTTATACTCATACTTATAGTTACAGCATATAGTGGTGATTCAATTAATTTACTAATCGGTTCGGAAGGTGGAAACATTTGAGCATTATTCTCATCGGCCGAGAGCCTCCCTGGGCCTGACACTGCATTTAGAAGTCCTTCCAAAAACCTGAGCCTTTGATTACATGCCTTAGCTTATTATTGTGTGGTAACCTATAATGCTTGTGTTTCCATCCTCTTCTTCCTTTTATCGCTGTCTCTCTTCTCTCCTGCCTTCTTGCTGCTCTGTCGTTTGGGCGGATGTTTGTCCAGGGTGCTGGATGAAGACTTCTACAAGCAGCCCTTCTCTGAGCTCATTGGTTATGTGTATGTTGCTCCAACTAACATCCTCCCTTTTATTTTTATTTATTTTTATTTTGCTTTGTTTTTTCTCCATTGTCATCAACTCCCAGCATCCAACCATTGACATCATATTCATCTCATTAGTTAGGGCATTACTTACCTTGTGTTGCCATGTTTTGCCATCTTTAGTTTTTCATTTGTAACTATTTGGATTTCTAATTGTTACACTCGTCACCTAGCTTGTAGTTTTTTTTTCTTTTTCAAATAGAAAATAAATCCCCCCCCCATCCTTGGAAATCAAATTAATTCTTTCATAACTGTGCCTGTGTTGATTTCTCCTCCATTATTCACCTCCATACTGTTTCCCTTCAAGTCATTTCAGCAAAACGTTTTGCGAACACATTACATAAGTTTCCAACAAGTAACCCTTGCTTACATTAACTGTATGAACTCTCACAGTGTTTTGTTTCTACTTAACACCTTTTTTATAAATGTGATTTTCCTTAAATGAATCTACAAAATATTATTCAGGAGTAGGATGCTTATAGATTTGTTTGAAGCAATTGTGTGTGTACAATTGGACTTGGGTGTTTGCGTCAGTATCACCTAAACTTAACTTCTTAAGTGTGGTGTTTGTGAAATAAGATATGATTTCACTGCACAATGTGCAGAGGTGACATCATCCTTGGTGGTGGTTCCTTCCTCTGAATCTCCACAAGTCAAACTTCCTAAGTAGTCACCCTAACTTCCCATATTCCTAGCGCTTACCAGTCACTAATATAAAGACTAGGGCTTTGTGCAGAAGAGGATGGTGCCAAACTAACCATTCTACATGTGAAGCTGATTTGGAAGTTGCTGTAGTTTTAAATACCATGTATGAAGTTGCATTCCTTTGAGAACTCCACTATGCTCAGCTCAGTAAGGTGGGACTTGTCATTGAACAGTATTAAAGTTATTTATAGTTATTAGGTGTTTTGTTTTTTTGTTATAGCCCCTTTTACACTACAGCTGTTTTCATGTTATGTATTAATATAATTGGACTTGGATTCAGAAACTCCAGTTGATACCTTGTTTTGCCTTTGAGGATATTTTATAATCTTTTTATAGGCTGCAGAAAGGTCTAATAGTTTTAGGACATTAATCACTTCAGAAATGCACTTCTCCAGCTTTTTATTTCCAGCATATTGTTTTTTCAATTCATTTCCAAGTAGCATTTAGCAGCTTGGAATTTGGTTCTCTCGCAGATGTCCTGAGCTGTGATATTGAGTCCTGCCCCCACTGTCTCTCTCTTCTCCTTCTTATTGGTGCTAAATAAAATGCACAGAAAAGATTTTATTGATAACACCACTGGTCATTTCATGGTTACACAACTGCTTCAAACTGAACTGTGTTCATGCTTTATTCGAATGTTAGCTGCTCTGTAGCTACTGCTGTCCTACAGGATGACATGCTAATTTGCCCAGCTAGCTATCCAATAGCCTGAGCTGTGCAGCCTTTGGTTTTGCTATCAAATTACTTTGGAGTGCCCATTAACCTGCATTCTGGTGTACATGTTTTTCTTTTCTTATTATTCATCAGCTTTTGATTTTCAAACTTGTCATTAGTTATTTAAAAAAGAAAAAAAAGCAATTATAGCTGGAAGCTATCATGTTTGGTGAGAATAGTTAGACATTTTTCCTGGTAAAACCTTATTTTTGGTAGTTTTTTCATTAGGTTGGTTGTTGAGCTGTTCTCCTTTTGAAAATTGGCATTACATTTCCATTTTATTTGTAACATAATATTAATGTACACATGCTCATGTTTGTCATGCCCCCAGGGTAAAATGCTTTTGTGAGCAGGGAAGAGATATTTCGTTGTGGTTTTTTATAGTCTGTTTTTCTTTTATGTGCACACCTCAATGCAGCTTTTACAGCATATTGTTAGCTTATATGTGAGATTGAGCCAATACTGTAGAACAAATTGCTTTTCATCCTCAGCAGTGTTGAATATCACCACTTCCTCTTTCATCTTGTTAGTGTGAGTCTGTGACGGGGACTCCCTGGGTCTCATTTATAAGCATTTATTAAGAACAAATGGGCTTGAATGATGTGAATACCACCTCCCACACAAATGTTGGGAATTAGAAAATGTGACAGGAGAATGAACAATCTCTGAACAATGCCTATTAAGATTTGGAGAAAGTGGGAGCTGGTCACATAATTTGCAAATGTAGTGAAATAAATTGTGTTAATGTCTCGTGACATACGGAGATAAACTTGCCTGTAGGTGAGCTTTTGGACATTTTATAGATCAGGATATTACAGATATCCTGAGGATGTTGTGCTCGTGGTGTGATCTAACTTACTAGAAAATCAACACAGTTTTATAAATGAGACCCCAGGCCATAATGTCCTTGCGTATTTACAGAGAAATATATTTTCCACTCACCAAACCAAAGGCTGCACACTAATCATTTTGTAGAACACCTTTGAATGGAAAAAAGAGAAATTTAAAAAAATGTCGCTTTTGCATGCTGGCTTTCAACATCTGCATTTAGCTCATTTTTGTTGTCTTTCATTTCATCCCCTCCCCTTTCTCTCTCTCTTCTAAATTCTGACTTGTGAAACTGTTTCTCCCTGTTTTCTTTTCCTATGCACCTTAAAGCACACACATTAACCATCCTTGCTACCGCCTAGACCAGTTAAGTAAAAATACAAAACCACAGAACCTCCAAATACTTTCTATTTTTGACAGGGGATAGATGCAGTTCTGTGTGTGTGATTGTGTTTTAGATAATTATACGTTGCACAGATACCCAGTTTACGATCCCAACAGTTAGATCCACTGCCTAGATAGAGGTTTGTTATATAATGTCCCTTCTGTGATGTTGTGGTCCTTCTAGTCCCTTGTGTGTATTTGTAGTTGGTTGTGACAGTGAATGTTCATTGGCTTCTCATCCCCATTTTGCTTTGTGTACTGTGTTGTAGGTAGTAGCTGAGTTTGTGCTTGCAGGTTGGGTGGGGTATAGAAAAAATCTAGAAAAGTACCATGGCAGTGGACTTATTACTGTGTGTGCGGGTGGGGTGTGATGAGGGCTTACATTTGTTTAGCCATAATCTGTGGCTTGCATCTCAAAATGTCATGTGAGAGTGGCACTGACCCATTTTCAGTTTTAAGTTTTGTCTTTTCTTCTTTCTTTTTTTTTTACTTTTTACTTTTGTGTTTTAACTTTATGTTATGTGGTAAGCCCTTTAGTGTAAATGTCCACTTTTTGGTTTGATAGATGGTTTAAAAGCACCTCAACCATCACCAAGAAGACATTAATTGATCAGTTCTGCAGTTATGACACATGAAAGCAAAGTAAACACATTCTTTGCCACACCTCCAAATAGCCTGCTTTCCAGCCGCAGCACAATGCATGGCTAAAGCCCAGCAGTGCTTCTAGTTCTTTTGGGCTTGGTTAAAAAAACAGAACTTGCCATTATTGTTCTTTTTTTTTTTTATCGAGGACAAGTATATAGATGAGCTCATCATCCCTATACTTGGGTCTTGCTGAGTAAAGAGAACATTGTAAATATGCAACCACAGGGCAAGTTGAAGTGTAAGGGTGTGGGCAAACTCCCCTCCCCCAGTTCTGTACAGAACTGCATTTTTAACCAACCAAAAATGCTTTTCAGACCTTATAATTACTTTGTTAAGCTTTGGTTTGTTTGTTTTTCTTTGGATTTCTCATCAGTGTTTTATACGCACCTCCCTTTACTCTTGTGGGCAGTCGAAAATACAGGTGACTGTACTGTAATGTGTAAGCAGAGTTGGGGGCATGCCACAGGTAATGATACGGTTGTAGCTTGTTTCTCTTTGTGGGCGTTAAGACAGATGGATGTCCATTTCTGTGTGGTGATTAGACTGTCCTGCCCTGAGGTAGACTCTGCTGAACCAACAGAGTCCCACCAAGCCAAAAAAGGAAAAAAACAAACAGAGAGACTTGTCAGACATTAGGTGTATTGTAGAGATTTATACTCAATAGATTAGGGGAGTACTTCTCGAATCTTGACTGAAATTTTAACTTAAATTGAATCTGACGTGCCAGATCAGTCATGCCAGAGTCAACACTGTGGAGCCCAAGAGGCATGACTTTTCCACCAGAACTCGGTGTGTGTTGGTGATCAGCAGAGGACTTTCTCAAGGCTTTACGTGTACTTTGGTGTATCTTACCTCTTCCTCCACTGATTGTTTTCTATTCCATGTCCTTTCCTTCTCCTCTTCCCTGTTGCATGTAGGGCGGCTGAGGAAGCCATGATTTCAGATCTGGATGAGAACAACCCCGGCACGGAGTGGGAGCGGGTGGCTCGTCTCTGCGACTTCAACCCCAAGTCCAGCAAGCAGGCCAAAGACGTGTCCCGCATGCGCTCCGTCCTCATCTCCCTGAAGCAGTCCCCGCTAGTCCGCTAGGCAGCCGAGCCCGCTCAGGGTGTCATTCCATATCATCCTCTCTCATCACACACCAACCAACCCAACTACCGATGTCCCACCATCTGTATTCTGAAGACAAGGGCACTTGGGCAAACAGGTATGGACTTCTGTCCATACCTGTTTGCAATGCACAGTCCTGTGGAAGGATATAGCCAGCTGTCCTACCCTCACCTATCTCCTCCTGGCAGGGCTGTAGAGATTAGCCTTGAAGCACCAGCTCACCATTTTCTGCCCCCTGAAAGGTTTTTATCTGTGTGACCTCTTCTACAGGCTAATCAAGACCTTGTAATTCCTCTCCCTCGTTGTTTAATATACTGAGATCAAGGTCTATTAGATCGACACCAGGTCCCATGGTCTGTGGTATTGCGTAACACTTGTGTAAGGGTGGTGAGTTTGGACACTAAAAGGGAAGGGTTGATGTTTGTTTGGGCCTACGGCTACACTACAACCTGCTTCTCATGGCCCCCAAACAATATCATTCCCATGATGCTGTACTCTAACTCTTAACCTGTCCATCTTATGAATCCTCCTCTGACCTACGAGGGCTGATTGATGTTAAATGGTTTTATTCACCTTTTGCCCTCCAATGCATCACCTCCTGTTTTCCCATCCTTAACAAAAAAGTATCTTCAGAATTTTTTCTTTATTGTTGTTTTTTTTAAGGACCAAACTCTAAAGATAAAACTCCAAATTCAGTGTGTGTACTTTGAACTGTGTGTGTAGAGCCTGCTTGTGGCACATTGTGTTAAATATTCCAATCTATGCATTTCCTTTTGAAAAGCCTCTCCCCTCTCCAGTCAGGAACTGAACAAAGTCCAGTCATTACAATAAATGTGACCCGTTTGTATGTGCATTTAAACCTCAACAGTGTGTGTGTATGTACTCTATGCGTGTACCTATGTACATATACAGAAGGCATTATATATACAGTATATAAAACGTTTGTCACTGAAATTAGACAGTTGTGAGAACTAGATATTAGCCAGCTGTTGCTTGACCATGCGTGTTCATTGTCCATTTGATTTCAATATCAGTAAAAAGTGAATGAAAGTTTTTGTCCTGTCATTCTTCAACTGGATGTTTAATGTTATTCTGGGAATGTGGCTGCACTGGCTCAACTGAAAGTGTCACAGTGCTTGCAGATCTGGGAAAGATCTGAGCTTGTCTGTAACCTTTAAAACTAAATAGACTTGTGCCCACAAGGAGGCAGAGTAAGTCCTCAACAAGCTGGCACACAGCCATGACAATATAAAGTCACATATAAAGTCTGGTCACCTGACAAATAATTCTTAATATTTTCTCCTTTTAGCTCTATTTTAGTCGCCACCAACTCTGGTATGTGGGTTATTTGCTTGCTAGCTGCACTTTTCTTACCGTTTAATTGCCACCTTTGCTGTTTGGTGCTGGCGGTGTATAGTGGGTTTGTCGGAGCTTTTTTTGCTTTGTGCCTGCTGCTTCTAAAAGAGGCGATAAAGCTCTGTAGAGCTGCTGTGTTGGGCGATTATTGCCCGTGTGTCATTTGAGTTAATATAAATATGATTAACTTAAAGCTGCACTAATCAATATTTTATATTAACTGACTTAAATGACAGATGTTGCTCATAGTGACAAACCCACAGAGGCTTATCACCCTCAACTCTACAAATTAGTTTAGCATCTTTCAGCTTATTGTTTTGGTTTCACAGCCTGCTTCTGTTTTTTATTCATTCTCACTGCTTTCATCAACAGCAGCAGGCAGCATGTGTAAAAAAAAAAAAAAAAAAAGCTCTGACAAACCTGCTGTACCTGCCCAGAATGAAACCGCAGAAAGACAGTTATCAACTAGCTAGATCATGTTCCTATAAATTGCAGCTTTTGCATAATCCATATCTCAACTCAGAACAAAGAAACACCTTTCTTATATCTCTGTTCCCTTGCATCTCCTTTTTGACTTCACATAAGGAAGTGTTGACATTTACCATGACATTAACAAGTCAGTCCCTTGGTGATGAAAAGACACACCAATGCACAAGCTGCCATTTGGCCAACATGCACACGTGTGCACACCCACAAAGCGCACAAAGAATTATTAACATTTGTGATACAATCTCACTAAACCTTTTTGTTCTGCTCAGTCTTGAGGAGAGGGATGACCTTTGTTTTATATTGTCTTCTTATTTCTGGGAAAACTATGCGTTACTATGTGTTATTATATTGTTATTTGCACATTGTCACATATTTCCCTTTTTAAAAAAAAACAATTCCCACGATTTGTGCTGTGTTTTGAATGCTCTTGTGTTCTCATTATTTGACTTATTTACTTACAAATGGTAATGCCATTGCGTCATAATTGTGGCTCAGTGGTTAGCAGTGTCACCTCACGGCAAGAAGCTGTGGGTTTGAATCCCAGCTGGGGCATGGCCTTTCTCTCTGGAGTTTGCATGTTCTCCCCATGTTTGCGTGGGTTTCCTCTGCCACCCTTTCCCCCACTTCCTCTGGTTTAGGGTAATTCTCCTGGGGGACCAATAAAGGATAACTTAATTACTAAGGTTTTGCAAAAATGAACAAATTAACAAAGCCGATTACATCATGCCAAGCATACTAAGAATTATACATTATGTAATGGACAAATTACTGTAGTTTTCCATTGCAATATGGCAGACATCGTACTGCAGTCTGTCGCACAAAAATCAGGTCCAGGCACATTTTTTACTTGTGATCTTCTTGCCATGGTATGTTATGGTAATTCCCTCACAGTCTGTTGTAAGTTAAGATTTCAATGACAGTTAAGACCTGCTGTTTGCCATCAGAGCATCTGAGGAAATAGCATCACAGCAGTCCTGACTATCTCCACTCACTCTTTCATTCAAATATAAATTTGAATATATGTAATCATGTAGGTACACAAGTCTTTCATTTGTGCACCTTCACTTGGTTAGTACGGTGGTGTTAATTGTGCTGGAAGATGGTCAGTTTATCTGAGGTCAGTGGTGGGCATTTCTGTCCTTGAGCAAGCCACTGAACACTTAGAGGTGCTGCACTGTAGCTGTGCCATGACCTTTGACCTCTGTTTGGAGGGAAAGAAAAGAAAAGAAAGCTTCCATTTGGGCATCAATGAGGGATGTTAACAACTATTGGAATACATGTACGTACACAACCTCACTGAGTAATTCATCTATCTGCTGGGACAGTACACCATTTCTTAGTATCTATTCTGATTTTACTCGGATGACGCTAAATCACATTTAGCAGCATTTTGTTAAGAAATAAAACCTGTTGAATGCTGATTTCCCCTTAAATTTCCATTAAGGTTTTAAAGTTAGAAAATGTAGTTCTCCACATTGAATGACACTATCACGCATATATGCTGTATTATTATACTGTATATTTTGTTGTTTTTGTCTGGATGAACCATTATATCAAACATAAATATTCCAGGTTTATATGCATTAATTTATACACACAGAAACTGACATATTTGCTTTTTGATATGACACCTGATGTCTTGAGATGATTAGTGTTATATAATGTTAACCATCCCATGTGACAGTGCTGTCACATTTACTTGCAAAGCACTATTTATTTTTCTCTGAGCATCTTGTTTGAGCATTATTCCCACTCCACCCTTCTTGTGACATAAGAGAAGAATGGGATGGGCCATTTACTAGTTTTGATAATACACCTACGCTAATGAAAAAGAAATAAGAAAAAGAGAATAACATGTCTTCAAGTTCATGAAGTGAATGTTTGGACCAGCTAGGAAGATTATGTAGTGAGTGAAAGTGAGAGAGGAAGTTAATACAGTGTGACCAGCCGTCTTCATTTTCCATTTCTATTTCAGCTCTGTGACTGAGGCAACAACTCTCCAATCAGCACTATATTATAAAAACTGACACTAAACATTTAGTGGGATTTGATTTCCAGGTTGATTACAGTCATTAGTTTGGCACACTGGCTGATTCTGAACACATTCAGACTTGTGAATTCTTCGATTCACAATGGCAATGACATTTGGGTGGAGCTGCTCAGTTATGGGAAACTTGTGAGACTGTAGGCATGAAGTTGTTTTTTTTTGACTGAAGTAATTCACTGGGGCAAATTATGAACATGCAACAGCACATACTTTTTTATCAATTAAAAATGAATGCATCTATTTGACAGAATCAAACAACAGATTGTCAGAAATGCATTCTTTTCTATGGATATTCACGTTCACAAAAAAAACTTTCTAAAATTGTCCTTATCAAACCATTATCACATTTGTCAGTGTAGTTTAAATGGTTTCATGACTAAGACAATTTAATCTTTTAATCCATCAATTTAAGGTCTTTTAATGAAAGATTTAATTCACTAGAATAATATCTGAACTATAAAGACGTCAAACATCAAAGTAGTTTAAGTTATTCTTCTCAGTATAATGCAGGAACTTCTCTTCAATATCTGCGTTGAATGCCTTTTCTGCTGTGTGTGTGTGTGTGTGTGTGTGTGTGTACCTGAAACCTGCATCACCTGTAAATGTAGGCCTAATATGGTTGTGGGGGCGGGATCCCTCAGGCTTATTATAAAAGCCACAGCCTGACTCTGACATTAACACTTGTTTGCTTACCTGAAGGAAGTTCATTTTATTTGACATCTCTCACCTGGCAAGTGAGACTCCTGACTCCTGTTAGCAATTCACTCATCAGTACACTTCCTACATCACCAGAATGCCTCTGCAGTTTGAATTGTGTCCCGGTAAAATGATCGGGGGCTCCCATCCGTGCTTCATCATTGCTGAAATTGGACAAAACCACCAGGGAGACATTGAGACTGCTAAGAAAATGATCAAGATGGCAAAGGTAAATTAAGGAGGTGAACCTGTGCCTATAAAGAAGGTACCAATTGTTAAAAATAGTGCTTTGTGCTGTCAAAATTAACCCTCTCCCTTCTCTTCTCTTTTCTCCTCTCTTCTCTTCTGCCCCTCTTTGTCTTCTGTTATCCCAGGACTGTGGTGCTGATTGTGCCAAATTCCAGAAAAGTGAATTAGAGTACAAGTTTAGCAAGAAAGCCTTGGAGCGGCCCTACAATTCAAAGCACTCCTGGGGGAAAACTTACGGCGAACACAAGCGTCACTTGGAGTTCAGCCATGAGCAGTACAGGGAACTGAAAAAGTATGCAGCAGAGATTGAAATCTTCCTCACCGCCTCTGGCATGGACGAGGTAAAAGAGAAAAATATTTTCCAGTAATCCACAACCATAACTGCAAACTGGCTGTTCTTGATGTTGCTGTATTCCTTAATATAAAATAGAAAACATACAGCAGCTGAACAAAGAACAAAGAAGAATTCTTGTTATTTAACCTATAGATGTTCTGATTTGTTTCAGACCATAGCTGAAAAGGATGACACTGAAATACAGCAGAGTACATACATTTGTGCCCTAATTATTTTTGATTTCTATAGGTGGCTGTGGAGTTCCTCCATGAGCTGGATGTGCCTTTCTTCAAAGTTGCCTCCTGCGATGCTAACAACTTCCCCTATTTGAAGAAAACTGCCAAAAAAGGTATGAGGCCATGTAGCATGTAACCTCAAATGACTCTTACCTGAAGCTCCCTCACAGGTTGTCATAGAAAAAAAAAGGTTACAGGTTTTGCCAGGGCTTTTGTTGTCCTGGAAAATGTTGGATTTGTAATCATTTTGAAGACTAAGTTGAAAGATAAATAGATTCCACATATCTGTTTGTCTGCTCAGTTTAAATGGAGCTTGTTTGATATTTGGAGAAGATTTTGGTGCAACGTAGCCTATTTTATTTTTGACCACACCTAAAAGTAATGCTAATGGGTGTGGTCACCGGTGCAACTTATGACAACTTGAAAGTTTCAAACAGACGCTGTTGGCAGGACTATACAAAAAATGCAAAGTGGTCACATATGTTGGCGTTCGCTCAGCGGTTGAAGTTAACTTGCCTTACCTGAAATATCACACTGTGTATGTGATGAGCTTTTAGCTGCAGAGACAGCTTCAGGTGGCGTTCTATAGATAAAGAGAAGCAATAATAATGGTCATTGTCTCTTTCTCAGGTTCTGAATTTTTGACAGCACACGCTACTGAGGCACTTACTCAGCCCAGTAGGGGGCGCTATTTTCTACCTCAGCATTGATTCAGGACACAAAATGTAACTGACGTGTGTGTCACTGGAGTCATGGGGTGAAGTTGAGCAAAAGAGAAAACAAAGTCACATTCTTAGTCAACATGCAAAAGAATAAGGGAACAATGTACTACTACAAGTCTGCACTCTCAATATGTTACCATATATTGTGTTACCTTTGTTACCCTATACAATATTGTGATTAAAACTGTATTTTATGAATAAAACATGCATTCTGTCATGCCGATTAAATCATGATGATTTAACATAAAGACATAAAGCTGCACTTACAAAAATGTAAAATATGCCCAGGGTGATGTATCCTCTGTCATATCTCCCTCTATCTTCTTCTCTGTGCCGTTCTGCCTGTGCCAGGACGTCCCATGGTGGTGTCCAGTGGGATGCAGTCCATGGAGACAATGCGTCAGGTCTACAAAACAGTGAAGGAGCACAACCAGAACTTCACTATCCTGCAGTGCACCAGCACCTACCCTCTGGACCCTAAAGACGTCAACCTCAGCGTGATCACGGTAAGATGAATAAAAGAGAGCAAGTGTCTCCCCCACGTCAATCATCATGTCCACTGACTCTTCCCTGTTGGGAGTGCAGTAAAACAATCAGTAATATCTCAGTATATTGTTATGGTCTTTCTTCATTAATAACAACAAATGGCTTGCAGGAATGGTCACGTCAGCCCATGCTCCTTGGAACAACTTCCACAAGATACCTAGTTGTAGGACTTCAAAATCACTAGAAAGCTTCCATTTATTTAATGTAAGAAAAAGAGGGTGAAAACTGGCACTTCTATGGGCCGAATAAAAGCTGCATTGTCCCTCTTGAATCTGTACTGGTAAGGCTCAGCATTGTGATCTGTTCAGTAGCTCAAAGCTTCAGTTTCAGTTTTAAAATTTGTGAACTCCTTCCCTGTCTGCAATTCCAGTTGCCCTGATCTTATCTCTATCTCAATCTATATATCTGCAGTAATGAAGAGCTAGGGTCTGACACCTCCACAGTAGCTAGACAGCTCATCATTTTGGGACAAATCTTGTCCACTCCTTGAAGAATCTGCCATCCCGACTCTGTTTGGGTTTTCCAGTACCTCTGAGTCATCTTTCAAGCAAACTTTCCTCAGCTTGAAGCTCCTTTTTACCACCAATTTTTACCAGTGGATCCATGTGAAAACAACAAAAAAAAACCCAACAAATGTATCATTTTCTATGCACTTACGTGTTACTTCATGAGCCTGCTGCAACCTTGTGGCACTTGTGTCAGGTGGAATATGGAGCAGAGTGTTGCGGCACTTCTCCTTGATCTACTGTGGCTGAATTGAACCTCATTAGTACACCGCTTTGGACAAGCGTCTGAGCATCTGAATAAATAAATATAAATGTACCTTGGTCTGGTAAAAGTGGAAACACTGATGGGACCACAGAGTGTGGGCTGTTCACAGGAACAGTTTCAATTAGTGACCAGTGTTGTTTCCAACCATGTGGCCACACCACTTGTTGGTGAGGTTTAAAACTGTGTAAAAAATATTTTTGGTTGAAATACCAGAACTCAGGACGTTAGGATGAAGACCATCCTTTCTAAAACATGACAGATGGTTTCAGAAGAGATAGATGGTCAGGCGTGGGGGGCATTCGACACCTGTTCTGAGGTGGGATTGGGCCAGAGATGAAGACATGTTTACCATAGGACTGAAGTGTATTTCACATGTAAGTGAGTTCAGCATGTCACTTCAGTTGATATGGACAGTTACATTAGAGCATCATCAAAATTGAAATTCTATTTTGTTTACTTTTGTAGTCAAGGACTTGCTCTAACTAGGAAACCTCACATACCCTAAACAAGCTCAGCAATTACTTGCCATTAAATCCAGTGCCTGAGGTTGTTGACATGAGAGCAGGCACCTGTCAACACAAGATTGACATAATAATATAATAATCCCTGTGCATGGCAATATAATACAAACATAAACACATAAATTAAGCCTTGACATTATGATGCATGTTTATTTTATTCCACTTCAGTTTGGGAAGTATCCATGAAGACCAGTTGGACTGGAAACTGAATCCTGTCTCAACCGTCATGCCCAAGTCAAGTCCAAACAATAGAGGAGGAAGAGAATAATTGTATGTTGTGAAATTAAACAGTGTGTGTGCGTGCTGTATTCTTGTATCAGTAGATATTGGCTAGCAGGATTGTCTAGCAAGTGAGAAACCATGTGGGTGTGTCTTTGTATGTGAGTGTGTTTTGGAGTGAAAATTGATCACAAAGCAGGCAAGTCTCCAGTTACAGTACAACTTATTCAATCAGCTCAGTTCATGAATGCAAACTTTAATGTGGCAACAGTAATATTGTTGTTAAGCACATACATGAAAACATAGATATCAGGCATAACATAAATACATAACACACACTACAAACATTAGTGACAAATAGATTTTTACTCCTCTCTTTTCCTGAAGGCATTCCAGAAGGAATTCCCAGACATTCCCATCGGATATTCCGGACATGAGCAGGGGATCTACATTACTGTGGCCGCTGTGGCGATGGGAGCAAAGGTCGTGGAACGTCATGTGACCTTGGACAAGACCTGGAAGGGAAATGACCACGAGGCATCCCTGGAGCCCTCAGAGCTGGCAGAGCTGGTCCGAGCCATCCGACTGGTGGAGACGGCGATGGGATCACCTGCCAAGCAGATGTTACCCTGCGAGAAGAACTGCCATGATAAGGTTGGTTTGGATCATTTAGATTTATCAGATTTCATATCACTAGCAAGTCAGTCATTGTCAAGTGTTGTTTGTTTTTTCAATGGGGGGTGGCTGTACTACTCAGCCGCTGAAAACACTTGTGGCTCTGGTGGGAGCGTTTCACAATGTGAGAAAATAACTCAGATGATGTCATCAGGTTGGAATTGGGGACATCCCATTTTTAACGGAAAAGCCTGAGTAACAAACTGGCAGCACAGAGTTTGAAATACATGAACATTATGAGTCATGGAGAGTTTAATGAAAGATGCTATTGAATTGCATCATGGGAAATGTGGAGTCTGTTGTTTTTGGAGCTTGACCCACACTAGGGAGTTAAAGTCGGGGATATCTCGACCTTTGCTGCACCGACTTTGATCTTTCTTTTTTAAACCTGTCTCTTGCAAGCCTCCCAACTGTATGGAAGTGCAATACTAAATCACTGCAGTGCCCCTTTAATATAACTCCATTTTAGTTTTAACTGAAAGGAGAGGACATTTTTTTGGACTGGAACAGTAACTCATGATATTTTTCTGTAATTAGTATTGTGTTTATACCTTGAGACTTTATCCAACTTTGTCTTGATTTTAAATTTATTCTGTCATATAATGGCATGCTATCTGTTGATAGTACAGTAGCAGACTTTAATAATAATGAAATAACAAAATCAGTATTGGTGAGTCAGGCCCTAGTACTTGGTATTAGATTTATCCAAAAAGTGTTTTCGGTATAGCACACCCCTAACTAATTTTAAGATCAAACTTTGCCACAGTCAGTTTGACAATAACTGACATGATATGATGATAAGATGGGCACATATTAACTTGTTCCACTGGAATTTATAGTGTCCAATATTTTTATTTTTTTCCCAGTCTGTCATTTTTTATTAATCTGTCAGTGGTTCTGTTTCTTTCTTCTCTTTTTTCGCTCAAGTTGGGAAAGTCGGTGGTGGCTAAGGGGGCCATCCCCAAAGGCACTGTGCTGAGCCTGGACATGTTTGCAGTGAAGGTGGGCGAGCCAAAGGGCTTCCCTCCAGAGAATATGAAGCAGCTGGTGGGCAAGAAGATCAAAGTGGACGTGCAGGATGACGACAGCATCTTAGCGGACATGATAGAATAAAAGATCCTCCACAAAGGTTGGGAGAGAGAGGCAGACCAACAGACAGAAAGGGAGAGAGAAGGAAAGAGAATAAGAGAGTGAAAGAGAGAGAAGCAGACAGGTAGAAGATGGGCAGACAGTGTTACAGTGTGTTATCAGAAGGAGGCAGAGTAACGAGAATGAGAAGGAATAAAAGAGAGGAGCAGAGGATTAAGTCTGTGTGTCTGAGTGAAAGAGAAAGACGAGAGGAAGAGGTGCAGTTACAGAAAAGCAAATTACATTGGAGGATGAACAGGTCTGAATAGGTCTTAAAAATACTCCACACGATGCTGATAGCTGAACCAAGGAGGGTATGTTGGTGTGAAATCACAGCCTGTAATTAGAGGATGTGGTGTTATGCACAAAAATTCAGTAATTTGTCAACTGTTAAATGTGATATGTTAAGGCCCATGTGCATTCTCCCTGATCTGAGGTCAAAGATTGTAAAACCATCCGACACTGACATTTCTGTTATTCCCCCTCTGTATTCTGATAATCACATATTCTCAAACCAAAATCAAAACAAGTGGAGTTGCATTGCTGCTGTGTGATTTGCACAACTTTAACAAGATGCACGCTAATATTAGTGATGTCAACTGTGCTTGCATCCCTGCACTGTTTGCTTTCTGTATGCCACAAGCCTTTTAAGGGGGAATATTTGCACCAGTCCAAATTGAGAAATGCACCATGGCCAATGCCAATATTTCTCATATGTGGTATGAACGTCAACTCTATTTAGAATGATCTGTCCCAGCCTAATTTTCCCAGCAGTTAATCATAATAAAATTGTGAGTTATGGTTACATATGTGAATATATAGGCTGCAGTGTAATTATATGCAGTACCTATATATATATATATATACTGTATTTGTGGGAAATGATGCTATCAAATGGTTTTGGCATTGCATTTCGAAGGTGCCACATGTGGCCCTTAACTAATAATCAATATTTCTGAAATGTTAATCTTGCCAATAAAAAGGGTGTTAAAAAGCTCTGTATTCTAGCCTTATTTTGTCATTTGAAAGTTCATAAATAGTAATGAAAAATATGGGTGTGATAGTGCTGGATAGATAATAGGTGGGACCCTGCTTTCAATCACCACACATCAACTGTTGCTGCAGCCAGTTCATGAGTGTGGCTGTGATTACCACAGTGTTTTGCCTATTTTATTTTTGAAGAAACCCTCCAGGAGTTCAGTATAGGCTACTCATCAAATGTGGGTGACAGGTCTTGACTTGCTCAGATTACTAACTCTTCTGGCATCTTTCTGTTAATGGTTTTCTGTCTTCTCAGGTTTGACTTGGGATAGGCGCGTGGGAGAGTTTTTCACCTCGTCTCACCTTGTGCTCTGTTAAGACTATGTTTACCCAAAATATTGTATACCTAGAAATGTTATCACAACATCCCAATTAATGTTTGTATTTAGTTTTAATTTTGGTGTTTATACATTTTGCATTTTAAACCCACAGGCTGAAATGACGTTTAAGAAGATGATTAAGCAGCTAAAGATTTTTTCATCTTCGTCCACTCCTTCACCTGCATTTCCCACATATGCATATGTTTATGCTTTTATTTTTAAAGGTAATCCGGTTTTTACGTTGCATTACAAAACCGGAAGTCCGTGTACATCCAGGATGTGCAGCATATTAACTGTTCCGGTTGGCTTTTCTAGACACAACTCACCGCTGTCCCTCCGTCTAGTTCTCTTCTAAATAATTTCCTTTTCTGTGAACAAAATGCCTTTAGAGTTTGAGCTGTGTCCCGGTAGGATGATCGGAGGTAACAATCCGTGCTTCATCATAGCTGAAATTGGACAAAACCACCAGGGAGACATTGAGATTGCCAAGAAAATGATCAAAATGGCAAAGGTAATCAAATTGACACGTATCGGTTTATGGATGTGAATGAGTGAGTTTTTTCTGTTGTTCTCATCTTTAACAGCCAGGACACACACACACACACACACGCACACACGAAGTCAGAACTGAATTTAAGAACGTGCAAATTTAATATCTTGGTCGCCACACCGCCCTCGTCTGAATCATTACTTTGAATAAAATATAAACTTAGCTAGAGTGTGTTTATTGACCTCAATGCTTGATTTAATAGTTACGATTGTAATGTGCTAATTAATTGACCATCTGTATGCATGTGGCTCCGAAGGATTTTTGTAAACAGATGTTTAGCTACGTTGAAGAATGTTAAATTACCTGATTTGTGAATGGAGTTTGGCTTGTCTATTCACGCCTGGCACATAGTGGCCATGCTAGGCTACTGTATCTGTACTGAAGCCACAGTGTATACCTATTTTTTATTTGTTCAGTTCAAATACCCCATAGATATGAAAAAAAACATATACACATCTCTATAATCCATTATTCTGAAAAGATTTGAAAGGATTTGATATCCTATGTCAAAAGAAATGTACATAAGTCACGTGTATCATCCTTTTTTTTTCTATAAATGAGCTAATATTTTGCTAATAATTATGATGAGAAGATTTTTACCTTGTACCAGCCCCTGGTACTGTTCCCTATAGCTGCTGATGTAAAAGCACATTTTATCATACAAAGCTACATTGCGTTGCAGTCTCAGGCTACACATGGGATAGTAATCATCTAATAAAATGGGATAACTACATTCCTGTGCGGTCCAACTGTTATAGCTCCGGGGTAACTGTCAGCTACAGCAGGTACAGGTTTTAAACAAATGCTTATGTCACTTCTTTAAATAATCTGCTACAAGAACATACAGAGGCAGGGTTTCTTTTAGCAGAGGCGTATGGAGTGTACTGGCACCTTAGATAGTTAGATAGTTTCTGGCTGTAGTTTTGTGCAGCAATGGGTTGCCTTACACTTCAGTATAACGTCTATTATTGTAAACTTTACTCCTTAAATATGTCGATTGGTATGCTTGCTTTTGCATGTTCAACTCACCTGGGGAAAAATACCCTCTTTGTTATGCTAGAAATTGATTAAAATAAAATTGAAATAATTAATTAGAAACATGGTAAATGAACACTGTCCCCTCTAATTAGTACCACATTACATAGTCCTCTCCAGGAACCTATGAATTTACAGTTGTATATCCGTTGCTTTTTAGGACATTATAGAAATCTATAGGACCCCTAAAATGAGTCATTACTATTAAATATATTTTCCAAGCTTCCCTTCTTTTTTCAGCCCTCACTTAAATCCTCTTTCACAGGACTGTGGTGCTGATTGTGCCAAATTCCAGAAGAGTGAATTAGAGTACAAATTTAACAAGCAAGCCTTGGAGCGCCCATACACTTCCAAACACTCCTGGGGAAAAACTTACGGCGAACACAAGCGCCATCTGGAGTTCAGCCACAAGCAGTACAGGGAACTGCAGAAATATGCCGAGGAGGTGGGGATCTTCTTCACGGCCTCAGGGATGGACGAGGTAAGACAGAGACTTTTGATGATGGTTTTCAGACGTTTTAATCAGGTTTAAGTTTAACCTTAACTTTTTCTGTCTTTAGATGGCAGTGGAGTTCCTCCATGAGCTTAATGTGCCTTTCTTTAAAGTGGGCTCTGGAGACACCAACAACTTCCCCTACCTGGAGAAGACTGCCAAGAAAGGTGAGAGTGAACTGTCATAACTGGGAAAATGTTTCAAGCATGAGGTTGAGTCATCAGATGTATTTTGTGCTGAATAAACAAGTCAGTTTATCATCATGTGCATTAAAATGTCATCAGTGCATTTTATAACTTGTAAAAGGTGTACACAGTAATATATACACATTGTACAAAACACATACTAATGCATACCAAACAAATAAAGTATTCACTCAGTAAAAAGCTGAAGCTTTTGTGGTTTCAGTTACAGCATCAGTTTGACTGTTGTTTTACGTAAATGTTGATGAGATAACAAACCACAAGCATCTAATGTTTCATTCAGTTTCCTCTGTCTTGTCGTTTTGAACCACAGGGACTCTTAACAGTAAAGAGTAGTGTTGCACTTTGCCTTCTGCCCATGTTAGACATGATGTTTATCAGGCTGTTGCCCTCTTGTCTGTGTCAGGACGTCCCATGGTGGTGTCCAGTGGGATGCAGTCCATGGAGACGATGCATCGGGTCTACAAAACAGTGAAGGAGCACAACCAAAACTTTGCCATCCTGCAGTGCACCAGCGCCTACCCTCTGGAAGCTGAAGATGTCAACCTCAGAGTAATAACGGTGAGAAGAATAGAATAGAGTATTACTCCTATATCAAAAGGCTGGTACGAAAGCAATAGATTTTTTAAACATTTCTCAAACAAGTTGTCAAATTATCTCACTCCATAAAAAGCAAAATTAAAAGATTTTAGCAGCTGAATATTTAGTTTTAGGAGCCTTTGAAATATCACATGTCTCCTTGCAGTTGGTGTTTTTAGCATGTAAAATGTGCAATGGTTAAGATTAAACTCCCTGTTTTGATGGCCATGTTGAGTTTACACATTCTTAAGAGGTTCATTCATTGTTTATCTTCTCAGATACTAGACACGATAGATTCCATTACAGGCTCCTCTATGTATATTTAGGGATAAAGTAGCAAGAAGACAATCATTTATTTTGTCTTAATAACGTATCTTTCCTTAAGTCCAGAATTTAATCACACCATGCTTTTGTTTTATGAATTTGAATGTAACCTACAATGTTCAATCGATAAAAGGAATAGTTTGACTTTTTGGGAAATATGCTTATTCGTTGCCTTCCCAAGAGCTGATGACTCGCGACTACACTCATGTCTGAATGTGTATATATATACATGTACTGCAAGTATGTAAATATTCAGTTTTTGTACAGATTAAACAAACAAGATACAACATGTTAATTAGTGAGCTTTAGAGGTGCTGGTAGGCAGATTTTGTTATCTTTGGACAGAGCCAGGCTAGCTGTTTCCCCCTGTTTCCAGTCTTTATGCTAAGCTAAGCTAACCAGCAGCCGGCTGTATCTTCAAATGTAACTGACAAATATGAGAGTGGTACCAATCTTCTCATCTAAACTCTCGTCAAGAAAGCAAATAAGCGTATTTCCCAAAATGTCAAACTATTCCTTTAAGAGTAACACTTGTCTCTCCCACATGTCAACTGTAGGAATACCAGAAGGAATTTCCAGATATTCCCATTGGGTATTCCGGCCACGAGTCTGGGATCAGTATTTCAGTTGCGGCCGTGTCTCTGGGGGCAAAGGTCATCGAGCGCCATATAACCTTGGACAAGACGTGGAAAGGAAGTGACCACGCCGCCTCGCTGGAGCCCTCTGAGCTAACCGAGCTGGTTCGTTCCATCCGACTGGTGGAGCGGGCGATGGGGAGCGGCCTCAAGCAGATGTTACCTTGTGAGAAGCCATGCCACGATAAGGTGAGGTTTCCTCTCTCCACATGAAAATACACAACAATGCGAGTCAAATACTGTTTTTACTGTATTGAAGTGTCATTTACGCTGTTTATAAATGAGAATGTTAAAGAAAACATTTGAGCTATTACTTTTCCTATTTTTTTTTCAACTTTTGCCATGAGAACAATAATAATGTCACTCCCTTCGCTCTTTTCTTCCAGTTGGGTAAGTCAGTGGTGGCCAAGGTCAAGATCCCCAAAGGAACTGTCATGACTCTGGACATGTTGACGGTGAAGGTGGCCGAACCCATGGGCGTCGTGGCCGAGGACATCTTCCAGCTGGTCGGTAAAACCGTGGCGGAGGACGTGGAGGAGGACAAGAGCGTCACGCCAGAGGTGGTGGACAGCTACGGCAAGAAGGCCAAGTGCTGAGGATTTGAAAAGGGTAGAAAAGGCACTTAATTTGAGAGGAGATTTAATCGTTTTCTCTGGGGGTAATTTGCTATTGGAGCTTAATATGACACACGCAGGAGCGTGATGGTTTATTTGGTGCTGTTGAGATTTCTGACATTGAAGTCATTGATGATAACTTGTTGCATAATTGGAAAGTGCATTAGTCTGATTTTGTCTGGTTTGAATGTGGTGCCAGAATGTCTCCAGTGATATAAGTTTGTGGCATTAAGCAGGGTTTGTATTTGTACAGCCTCTTTGAGAGAAGCAAAATAAGACTACTGGAGCCCTAAGGACATACATAACCCTAAGAAGAAATGTGCATACGCTGTCTGCACGGCCTAATGCCCACTTACACAATTAACCTTGTTTTTGTCATAAACCAGACTCCCTCTGTCTTTGTTCTGGCACCAACAGCGTCCTCTAATTGTGCTTTCAGGATGAAGGATGTTAACACACATTTCTAAATGTTTGCAGGTGGAAATCTGTTGAGATATTCTGAAAAGACGAAGCCTCCAAATAAAACATTGCCTCAATTGCAACAATTGCTTTGGTGTTCAGCTGGTGTTAAGCAAAGAAGTACTTTTATTGTCATGGCAGGTTCTTTATATGGAGTTAATATTTTCTGTATAGGGGTATTGTTATATAATATATAATACATACTGTATTATAACAACTTTTGGTACGGAAAGTGGTGTGTGCGTTGTCTCGTGAGCATGCATTGTTTTAGATGTGGAACTATTTACTTTTGATGGGTCAGATGATCTATGTGGATATGTACAGCTATATACAGGCAATAATGCTGCCATTTACCATCTACATTTAAAATACTCTCAAATATATTCTTAGAAACAAAAAGTCTAAATAATAAGGAAGAGACTTATTTCTGCTAGTATTCAACATTCCCTACCTTAAAGTGCAACAGAAAGGTCCAGTCTTGCATAGTTTATACATGCTAGATGCAGATTTCTTCCTTTTTTTATTGTCATGTTTAGGTTTTGCATCCAAATTGCAAAGAAATCACCCCCAGTTAGAAGCTACACTTAAACAACTTTGCTTTTATTCAACTTAAAGCCACTATGTGTAAAATTAGGACATTAACTACTTGTAGTATCAGAAAAGACACAGTGGCAGATAGCATTGCCCCCTGCAAGTGCTTGTGTGCATACTGCCACTGTACACGTATTGTGTGTATTGAGGTCAGGGTTGTCGTCTGTTATTAGCGATCTTGCTTGACATGAACCACAAACGTAGTTAACACAGAGTCACTCATTATTTTTTTCCCCTCCTGATGACATTTTGATCGATACACAAAAGCAGGCTACATTGCTGTTATTGCTGCAAGTTATAGCATCTCCACTCTTGTCGTGACTCTTCAGGGTGGTCTCGGGCTCAAACAGGTCACCTGTCTTATTATGAGCTTAGATCAGCTTTCGTGTCCAGGAACTTTTCAAAGCCTTCAAAACTATAAATGCTTTTACACCACAGGCAGCCCACTAATAAAATAAAATAAAAACTTTTGTAATCTGATGTTCTGGAGTCGAGTGAGTCTCCAGCTGATTTGGTATAAACACCATCTGCGGAACATGTTTGTTATTGCAGGTGTTAATGTTACGTGGATTATGTTTAGACTGTCTTACCAGTACACACAGAGCACGACGAAGTATTAAACCAAATCCCAAGTGAACAAGGAGAAGATCACCATCAGAGTCTGAAATGGATGTTAACATTTGCTTATGCTTTCTTTTCAACACTGCTCAGTTTAGAAACTTAGCTGGTAGGAATGAGAACGGAAAGGTCATTAAACATTTGGTGAATCAATACTTCTCAGACACAAGAATCACATAATGCTGGATGACAATGTGTGTGTCACTGTGTTTCAGCTCCCTGCTAACAAGTTTACATTTTGATATATTATGGCAAGAAAACCGGAAGATTTCTATCAGTGATTGGGCCACAGATAGAAGTAATATTGTGCCTGAACCACTAGATAGAGCTGTTTCTCTGTTGTCCTTAATCCTTAGCCCCAAGCAAGCTAAATTTACCCAAGCAAAAAAAAAACAAAAACCTAAACATTTGTTATTTGAATTAATGTCCAGAACAGGAAAAACATCTTGTTTCACAGGATTTCCCCAAGATTATGAAAAGTTGTCTGTCTCACACAAGTCTTAGGCCTCTAGTTTCATGGTGGTGTGAGCTGGCGGTAAAAGGTGGAGGTTAATTAAAACTAATGAGCTGCATGGGTTATCTTTGCACCGGCCACCTCAGCTACTGATATTATGATCCTCATCACAGATTAACACAACTGTGAAGTTTCAGTTAACCACTAGACTGTCAGCCAGACAAACTAACATTTACCTCCAGCTGCTGACAGAAATCTGAGGAGAAACACTCGCTCCATCATCTTAAATTATAAAATGTGTCAGCTGTGGTTCATAAGAGGAAACAGGTGCACTGAACTTCAGTTGTAAGTCAGCTGTGGTGTCCTCATTTCATGTAGGGGCTCATTCACCCAATTCCAATTCTGTGTGCATAAAAATAACAAGCCTCAAAGTGAAGCCCATTACTGATTATGCCAAATGTGCTATATTTCATGAAGGCAGGAGGAGATGTGTTGTGTTACTCAGCAGGAAAAATGAAAGAGGTATCAAGTACTGAAACATTAAAAGAAAAAAAAGAAAGGCGACAGCTGCAAAATCGACAGTCACAGACTAGAAATGAGAAGCCTGCTTTTCTTTACATCTGTCTGAAACCAGGGACCAATTGCTTCAAAAATGTACAAAGAATTTTGAGTGGTAAATCTGCCACCATTATCATTGAATCATCACTGAATTGGTGCTTGACAGGTGTAGCAACAGTAACTAAGAGGGGCGGGGCTTAACGAACAGTCAGTTCCCTTGAGAGGAGGTAGTTCTTTTATTCTATTCTATTCATAGACTCATTATATGGATCTCACCGATTATCTGGGTCGTCCCTGCTCACACATAGAGCAGGGTGGGAAATAAACTTTTTAAAATGTGAACATCTACCAGCCACTGACAGATAAATGTTCAAATTCACCAGCCACTCAATAATAAATCATTATTTTGTGTCTGAAATCTACCAGCCACTTTCATATTTTACCAGCATTTGGCTGGTGTCTGGTGCTAATTTCCATCCCTGACATAGAGGGTCTCTCTCTAACTCATATATAACCTAGCAGCTATTTTAGGCACGAGCTTTAGCCAATAAGCTGCTGCTGCTGATCCCAGCTTCACAGAAGAACATGAATCTGTCTCTCTCACTTTTCACTGCCTGGCCTACCAATGAAAATGACTTGACAAGTGAGCCACTTCTCACCTCGATGTAAAAAAACAATATAATAATTAAATGCATTGTGCAAGTTACTGTCTGATGCAAAATTGAGGTTTTCATTTATAACTCTCTTGGCAAGGATGGGCTAATGTTTGTGTACAGTTCTAATTAGGCTACATCTTTGCACGTTAACTCCAGCTATCTCAAAGCCGACCCCATACCAGATCTTTTTTTTTGTAAGAGAAGAGCATCGTAAACTGAACCTGAAACAGCTACCAAAGGTCTGGTGAGGTTGATTCTGCACGCCAAGAGACTTATTTTTAATTCAAGTTCTGCAGGCGATGTACCTCAGCCTACCCAGAAGGAGGGTTAGGTTAGCTTGGCTGGTTATGCAACAAGTTTAGCCTTTTCTTTACATAGCTCTCCATATAGCAGCTACGGCCCAAGTACAGAATCCTTACTGAGGTCAAACATCTCGACACCAAGTGTTTTACAGCGTGGAAATATATCGACTGTACTAAATACAGAGAGGACACAACACCATTTATCAAAGTAATTTTTGCACAGTTTGTATTTTCTCTTGTTTCTTGTATGTAAGATGGTCCCAGGAAGTCCAGGGAGTCCAGGGGCCACCAAATCCTGAAACTTCATCATCCTCTGTGCAGATTTTCTTTTTAAAAGCACGCTCCTGTTCCAAGAAGGTATTGGAGGTTTTAAGTGGTAAACCATCAAGAGCAACATTTTTGCTTGTGAGAGAAAGTTGGCAGTATGCAAAATATGCTGCTGTTTAATTGGATAAGAACAGTAGGAAGTGAGAAACAATAGGTGGGTCTATTTTTCATTCACACACACAGACAGACTGCACCTGTAGAGGTGGTGCTAGGGACGCGCTACGTAATAGAACAGGTCGCATCATTCGAACTCACCTTCAGCTGGCTACTGAAGCTTACGGTTCTCATGTCTAAAGCCTGACCTGTCTTGAAGTGTGCACACTCACTCACACATAACACATGCACACACTGCTCAATCAAAAATGTATTTGAATTTCCACTTTAAGAAATGATTTTTAAATATTTGTACACATTTGATTCCTTTGGTAAAATAAGGAGAGAGAGTTAATACCACATTATATCTGCTATAAGTCTGCAATTCTACTGACACATGCTAATCCGGACCCACATACTGTACAGTATGTAGGTCCAGATTAGCATGTGTCAGTAGGTTTTATTGCTGTGCTACAAATGAAGGATTCAGGATTGTCTCTTAAGAGCAGGTGTTGCATCCAAAGCCAATTACAGACATGCGGTAAATGAAAGACACAAGGCATGGTGACGTCACATCCAACAACTGGCTGTTTAGGACTGAAACATGTAGTGCAAACTTTACATTGTGTATATAATATATAATTATTGGCAAAGGAGTGGCAAAATATACTAAGAAAAAACTTTCTGCCCAAAAGTCCACATTTGTAGTCATAAAGAAAATGCAAATAATGAGGAAATCTGTGCAAAAGTATCAATAAATGTGAACTAAAACATGCCAGAGTAAAGACATGCAAAGTTTAATTTAAAAAACATCCATTATGCCTCTTTTACTCTGAACTGTTTGACACCCTAACTTAAAAGTTTTAAAGCTGCTGCAGTGTGTTACATCACAGAGTAATTGGGATAGTTGAGAACAGCACTCTGATCTGATGGCAACAAACTTCAGCCCCATCAAGCTGTAAGCTCCTTGTATAAGGCCCATTTGCTTGGGTGTGGAGGTGGGAAGAAATGATACATGACACTGGGGGAGGTGGGAACAGGTGGAGAGGTGGACAGAGGAAGGAAGGAAGACGGACAGCGATAGATAGCACTGATCCTCATTCTTGGACATGGAGAGAGAGAAGACAAGGAGGGTTAAGGCAGAGGGGAAGATATACTGAAGCAGGGAAGGAGGGAGGCAGTATCAAAGGGGGGAGGAACATTGAGAGGGAGGGAGGAGCCCTTGGTCCTGGGCTTCTGAGCTGGAGTCTTGGAGCTCCACCTCAGCTGAGGGAGGAAAATCTCACTGAGGATTTACTGTTGGGACCTTTAGACTGAACTCTGAGCTCTCTGGACTTTTCTCCTTTGAGATTCAATTTACTGGAATATTCACGGAGAGACTCACTACCTGCCGCCCGCAAGAGTCCTTCCTGCTGAGTGGGAGATTTCCAAGTGTGGTATGAGAAGAAAATACATATTTGTGTGCTTTTTGTGTGTAGCTGTGGTGTGTCTTTGTGTCCTAAAAGAGTCCAGCTTGTTTCTGAAATGCTACGTTCACAGCACGGTTGGTTTGTAAAAATGTCACATTTACGATAATAAATTGCTGTTTCATAGCAGATTGAGACTGGGCATTATTGAGGACTTGTGAGATGTTTCAACATTGCAGTGAAGTTGTTACAGGGCTGAATAACGCTAATGTTCATCAGTTCTTATTCGTCCCTCAAATTTACTGATCATTTTGTCGGTGTCTACTTTTTGACTTTGTGCAGCGTGTGTGTGCAGGGCGTGAGGCTAATCTAAGTATATATTCTCAGGGATTAAATAGCTTCCTAATGAGCTTTCACTAATGTCCAAGCTTCACTCAAAGGAGAGATCTCACTGCAGGTTCTCAGCACAATGTCAAGAAGGCCACAGCACTTAAAAAAGAATTGCTGCTATTAATACTGTTACTATCAACTGTTATTGGCAACTTTGTATTGTACTGTAATTCCAGCTACAAGAAAATTAAAGGATTTCAGCTCCAAAGAATTCAGACTCTCAAAAATGTTATATATTTCTGTAATATACTTTTGTATGTTAACATATGAGAATTGTGCTGAGTCAGTATCTGCATTTCCAGATAGGACTTTTTTTAAATCATCAACTTAATAACTAGTCTAGAGAAAATAACCTGCCCAGGAATTATTATTCATCTGAGCCTTATAAGATAACCTACATGAACTTTCTGGAATCTGTCAGGCCCAAATATAGACCTCACAGTTCACATAGGCTAGAATAATAAGAATAATATTGAGCCATTATTTAGAATAAACAGTTCAACAACGTTTATTGTTCAGGTAATGATTTCTTTTTTGGTAAATGTTGTGACTAAGCCATCTAACAAGTATTCAGACTCTTTACTTGAGTAAAAGTAGCAATACTGCAATGTAAAAATAAATGTTAATAAAATGTATGACTTCAAAAAATGTACTTAAGTAAGAAAACATAGGTATTATCATATTATTGGGTTATTGTTACTGATGCATTAACATGTAAGCAAAGTTTTAATGTTGTTGAAAGTAGAGGGGGTAATTTTAATGACTATATACCCTGCTGGGTAGTTTAATCTAGTAGTAGTTTAAACAACGTAACATATCTTATTTATCATATGTTTTGTATGTAAAGCCTTTATCTGCAAAGTAACTAGTATGTATTGTAAGATCGATTGTTAGATCTTTATTGTGGTGTAAAAAGTACAGTATTTCCCTCTGAGATGTAGTGAGTAGTAGAAAGCAGCAGGAAATAGAAATTCTCAAGTAATGTACGTAAGTGTCTCAAAATTGTAGCTAGCTACAGTACTTGAGTAAATGTAAGTGGATGGATATCAGGAGTGGAAAAAGTTAGAAAGAAGACAACACATTCATACTCATTAAGAAGCTTATCTTTATGTATTCTCTTCTAATTTTATACACTGACTTAGAATGTATAGTTATATTTTTTAATCTGCTCTCTTGCATTAAAACTTGTCTTGCAGTGAGTAATATGAGGAATCCTTTGAATGGGCTGGATCCTGGAATCAGACTGCAGGGCTTCCATTGTGTTTAGACCAGGAAGCAGCATGCAAACAAATCGGTGAGCCGTCGCGGCCTGTCAAACCCCCGCCCTCGTAGCCACCAGCACCACCGACCCAGCTTTGGGGGGGATTCCAGACACTTCCACTCTGCCTGACGACCTGCGCCAAACACCATGGATTTCATGCTACCCATGAGAAGTAAAAAAATGATGGCTTCCTCCAGCTCTGCGCCTCTTCTGGGCCCTCACAGCAGTTGCACCAGGCACCACTACCATGGCGTCAAAAGAAAGCTTCGACCCGGACGGATTCTAGGCTTCGCCATCAGCCTGGTGGCGGTCTGCACAGTCTTTTCATGGAGTGCCTTGTCGCTGGCCACGACGGTGGCCAAGGAGCTGGAATCGGTGGTCGAGGGCTCAGCAGAGGCAGCAGTGCCCCAAAGAACTCTTCTGCAGCACCACAACCTCTCAGTCTCAACAGAGAACACACCGCTGTCCAGGCAATCATCAGAAATAGAGATAAATCACGGGGACTACCCAACGGACTACTTCAGTGTGGAGGACAGACGCCAGGGCTATGTGATTTTTCATATGTTTGGCATGTTGTACATGTTCATAGCCTTAGCCATCGTCTGCGATGAGTTCTTTGTTCCTGCACTCACTGTCATCACAGAGAAGCTGGAGATCTCTGATGATGTAGCAGGAGCCACCTTCATGGCAGCAGGTGGCTCAGCCCCAGAGCTCTTCACCTCAGTCATAGGGGTCTTCGTCTCCCACAGTAATGTGGGTATTGGTACCATCGTGGGCTCCGCCGTCTTCAACATCCTGTTTGTGATTGGGATGTGCGCCCTGTTCTCCAAAGAGGTGCTGAACCTCACCTGGTGGCCTCTGTTCAGAGACGTCTCGTTCTATATCGTTGGCTTGCTCATGCTCATCTATTTCTTTCTGGATAATCAAATCACGTTTGGGGAAAGTCTCGGCCTGCTGACGTGCTACACCTGCTATGTGACATTCATGAAGTTCAATGCCAAAGTAGAACTTGTCATCAAGAGCTTACTGGGCAGCAACCAGGTGGAGGAGCTGGAGACTGCACCAAAGGTGAGCCTGACTCCGTCCATCTATCCATCCATCCATCCATCCATCCATCTATCATCCATCCATCCATCCATCCATCCATCCATCTATCATCCATCCATCCATCCATCCATCCATCAGTCGATCCATCCACCCATCCATCACTCCGTTAATTAATCCATTCATCCATCACTCCGTTAATTAATCCATTCATCCAACCATCTTCCCCCATTCTTTCTCTTTTGATACCCACCCTACTCTTGCTACTTTATGCTCAACAGCACCGATCTTTCACCCCATCATGGGTGCCAGCGGCTGATCCTTACATTCATCCATCCACCCATACATTTACCCCAATGTTCTCATTCACTGATTGAGTCCGCTGACGGAGCATCCACATCAGAAACAACCATCAAGAAGTTTGAGATTCTTTGAGTGAGTTTTTAGCTTGCCAGAGGGCAGGAAAAATGAAGTGAAAATCTCTTAAAAGTTGAAAGTATCCAACTAAGATTCAGAATGTGAAAGTCCAGTTCTTTTTTTTTTTCTTTAAGTGAAGATTTGTGATTCTTGACATGAGTTTCTGATGTGGATGGGGTTGTGACATTTCTCAGAAGGAAACGTGAATGTTTTTTGTCAGTGTCTCTTGGTCGAAATCGGGGTAACCGGTGGATGACTGATCTAAGAAAAACAATTTAGATTTCACAATGAATAAGATCACAGAGTGAACCTGTCGTGGATACTGACCCTGAGAATAGTAGTGCTCCTATTCTGGGAATCTGAGAGGGTGTTATGCTAGAAGCAGATAGGGTGTTAAAACAGAGCCTGAACAGACTGCACTCTGTCAGGCAGCCAAACCCTCCTGAATTCCCCTCTGGAAGGATATAAAGATTTGCCTTAACCTACCACCTGTGCAGTTTGGACAGTGCCAGAAGCAGAGCCAGACCGCAGCCTTTAGGTGCTGACTAAGTCTAGGAACAGGCCTCGTCTTCAGTCACTAATTTTAGCAACCAAGTCCAGACCAGAATAGGGCCGATGTAACAGATGTAACAGAGCTGGTCCGTAAAATGTCCCCACTTCAACTGGAATAAAATACAAAGACATTTTATTTAAGTATATTAAATCATTATTAATAATTATTATTTAACAAAGAATAAATTAATTTGCCTTGGATTAAATTTATAATTTCTGTATTTCATAATAGGTTATTGATCAAGTTTTCAATGTTATTCCCATTCACCTCTGAGATGCATATACTGTCACACATCTATAACAATCTAATCGACTTCTCATCAAAATTCTGTTATCCTTTGATCCATGCAATTCAGAAATGACTTCCTGCTAGTGACAAGGGAAGCACATTATAGTTTTCACATATGGGAACAGTCAGAACATTAGAAATAACAATGCAAATTTGCTAAATATCACATACTCATACATACTTTTATTTCTAAATTCCATGCTAGGAAGAAATAATTTCAAAGTCCTTTGTGGGTCGTTTTTTTAAATCCAAGCCCACAGTTTCAATCACACTGGTTATATTGAGATATTTGTTTATTAGATTAGACATTTTGATTGTTTTCTCTCCATGGCGAATATACCCTGGAGATTGTAGACAGTTATGAAATGGACAGAGTTTTGAGGGTGACTTCTGAGAGCACCCTGATAACATAAGTCAAAAACTGAAAGCTGAAAATTAGTCCAGAGGTCCTTGTAGCATCTCTTCACCCTCATCAGCACGCTCCCTCCTTCAGCTCCCCTCGTCTTTGTCCTGACATTGGAAAAAGTGGTGTCTTGACTCTGGATGAAGGCTGTAGCTCTGAGTGTTGTTTTGTCCTCTATTTCAGCTCATAATTTCAAAGCATCTGTGGTTATTCATCCTAACATGGATTAAACACAGATCCGATACGCCTCTGTACATCTGGTCACGATGAAAGTATGAGACATGAGAAAGTATTTTGAGAATTGAAAACACTTTATTTAAGTGAGACGTTAGTGTTTTGTCTCTGAAAGGCTCGTGCACAGTGTGACTCATGCTCACAGGATGTTGACCTAATGACAACACACTCACAACACCAATCACTTCACAATCACTGAATCAGTCACTTCATGTTAGCCGGGAGAAGATGACGGGAAAGTGTAATTTTCAGATTAGCTCGGAGTGCTCATTGTGCTGCTTGCTGCTGTGTTTATAAATAACACATAGAGAATGAGGCTGCATGAATACAAGATTCAAAAGGTTCAACACACACACACCCACATATACACACAAAAGAAGCTATTTTGTTTTTCACATTTGTCTCTTCGTCTTTTGTATGTTCTGTCTTTGTGTGCAGTTGGAGTCAGATCTGTTGCTCTCTGATGTTGTAATCTCATACGGCGCTCAGGTGACAAATGCTAAAAGTACTGTAGGCTGATTTTAGAGCAGCATGCCCGTAGCGTAGACCGACATCACCCATCACCAGTTCTTCAGGGGCGTATACAGTGCACTGCTGCACAACATCTGGCTTTTGTTTTTCTGGAAACATTAGTTACAGATTATCTACCTTTCTTTATCATTACAGGCTAATAAATTGAGAGCTTGTGCATAAACTGTTAACATACAATAGTGGTTGAAAACACTTCTTAAACTATTTTTATGGTAGTGATTCAGGCCAGTAGAAGTTCTCACATTTTAGGCAACACATGAGCTCATGATCACCGGCCTCTAATATGGTCTTATCTGATTTAAAGCTCCTCCCCTTGAATGCTAATTGTAAACACGAAAAAAAACTGCTTCCCAAGACGCATGACTTTATTTAGGGGCTTTATAGTGTCATCAGCTATTTTTTCAGCATAACAATCACTTATATGTAAAAATGAATCTATATTGTTTTGTCTGTGTCTTCTGGTTCTTTTCTATATTCCTAATAATGGATTGGTAAGGGCTAATTTAATACTTCTCAGTTTCTTTTATTATCTTCAGGCAGAGAAAAACTGTATTTAACATTATTTTCATTGTAGTCCATTCACCAAGAATCAATTACTGACAAGTGTATCATCTAAGTACATCTTATCTTTGACCCACTTTTGTATATTTCATGTTCTTTTTATTCTAAACCTGTGAGCACATGCAGTATATTTGGGTTCCTCTATTATGCAACAGTGTTGTTGCAGAAGCTGTGTTTGACATTTGTGCCCTTCTGGGAATCAGCTGTTCCTCAGCCTGCCTCACCTCAACCCAAGAACAGCTTTCCTCTTTCTGTCGTCCGGCACTTGATGTCCAACTGCCTTGCCCTCATGTGTCGGTAGCTGCTAAATAATCCTTCGGGTTAATGCTCCCATATCCCATTAGAGCCGCTAATAAAAGTCAGATGCTCCCTGGGGGAGCAGGAATCAGCAGATCACTGAGAGAAAAGACTGGATGCTCCTTCCTCAGCCTGCAGTCATGCTCATAACGTGGTGTAGTTTTTATTTTGTGCATAGTTGGGGATGTTTCAGAGGGTATTGCACAGTATATTCAGTGCCTACAGTGTCAAGGGCGAGAGAGAAGATATCCTGGTTTGCTTGCTGATGGCGCTAAAGATGACAATCCTCTCTGATCCCCTAATCAACTGCTTACCTGCAGTGACGACAGCAAACATACAGCCCAGCACACTGTCACTCAGACTCTGCAGAGAACAAAATGTTAAAATTCTCCTTGCAATCATTAATATCAGACCTGGATCACAATGCAACAGTGTTGTGCATCTGCAACCTCATAAACTGTTAAACTGTAGATTTCTTGGCATAAGTATCTGTATAGAGAAGGAAGATTTATTTGTCAATAGTTATTACTTGTCATATGTTACTAATTATAGTTCTGTCATATTCATGACCCACAATGACACACAGTGAAAGAAATGTATCTCTAACCGTTGAGCTCTGTTGAGCACTTAATGCTTACTGACTGCACTGGGATTTCTCCATGAAATTGCCATTAAAATGTGCAGTTGTGTAGCTGTAAAAAAAAAAAAAAAAGTTAGTTGGTATTTGCCGACAGATGAGAGCAAAGGAGAAACGTCTGACAGCGTGGTCACCTGTGAAGGTTGCTGTGGGACTTCACACGCAGGCTTGAAAATTACCAGTCTAAAAGTGGTGATCTCTGCCGATTAATCCTGGTTAAGTCCCACAGCTCGGACAGCCAGGTGGACACTGGTGGAGAGAGAGAGAGAGAGAGAGAGAGAGAGAGAGAGAGAGCGAGAGAGAGAGAGAGAGAGAGAGAGAGAGAGAGAGAGAGAGAGAGAGAGAGAGAGAGCGAGAAGGTGATCTGATTGTGCCTCATTGATGAGTGACAATGATGATTGGGATGAAGGGAAAGTTCAGTGTAAATCTTTAGGATTTTTGCATTTGGGAGTCTGTCTGGGCCGAGGATGAGACCACTGAACTGGAACAGCAGCTCAGTCAGAAGTGATAAAATCATTTAGTGAAGCTTTCTTCTTCTTCTTCTTCTTCTTCTTCTTCTTCTTTTCCTAAACAGATCTTCTTCGTCTCTCAAACAGCTCTATGTCATAACGTGAACAAGCCATGATCTTCTTTACTTCCCAAGACAGATTTAGATGCTTTTACATTTGGATGTATTATTTATTATAGTCTGGATGAATATCATCCAAGTTTACCCCAAAGAGAAAGTTTGAATGTAGATAAAAATTTAAATTATGCTTCATGGTTTACAGCTGTTAAACACGTTAACGGCAGGAAATGGCCCGTGTTGAGCTGTGCTGTTTAACAAAAAGGATTTAAGTTATAAGACAAATCTTAAAACTCACGTTGCATGACATTATCAGTCAGTGAAAACAGAGAGTCAATGAGCTGGAGCTGAGCTTATTCATTCTCTATAATTGCAAAGGAAAATATTGAGCTGAGACTATAATAAGATGTAAATGACAACACGTGGCTTCATAATGGATGTAATTTGTATATACAGCAGATATGAGCAGTGTAGTGGCAAAGCTTTATACATTTGTGCTTGTTTTCATTTTTCTATAGATTATACAATCTGTAAA
Source organism: Macquaria ambigua (assembly GCA_008360985.2). NCBI lineage: Eukaryota > Metazoa > Chordata > Actinopteri > Centrarchiformes > Percichthyidae > Macquaria > Macquaria ambigua. Next base: position 43,298 of record VMKM01001378.1, read on the forward strand.
TGTGTAATTATATCTATCAAAATCAAAGATTGTTGTAAATTACTTAACATTCTTAACAAGGTATCTTAAAATAATGTCACTCCTGATTATCTTATTCTGTAACAGTTCTCTTCAGGTCGGGCTAATAGCAGTTACAGGTTATCTATACTGTATGTATACCGTAATTGATTTTTTTCTTGCATCCTGCTGGAATGACAAACAAAAAAAAGGCTAGGCACTGGAGGATGCTCTGGTTTTCGGTTTAAATTAAACTGTCTGGAATTGATTCGAGGCTGATTTGTGGTGATTAGTCACTGGTGATTCACGTAGGAAACCTGAGGAGAGGTTGCAGCTCCGGCAGAGGATCTAGAGAATCTCACAAATACAACAGAGCGCAGATGAGAGCTGAGTGAAATAAGGGCAAAGGTGACAAAGATTAGCAGCATTTCCAAACAGGTTACAGTATGCCATGCAAAATACAAACATGTTACAAAATCAAGCACTTATCTAATTATACTGTGGAAAAAAAAGGCTGCTAACTGAAATAAGCGTTGGTGTTTTTAGCTCGATGACAATGCCTTGCTGAGTTTTTGTAAAGAGTTTTAAAGGGTTATAAGTCCAGGAGGCTGAAGGTGTTTCTCAGACCGTGGAATGTGTAACTGTAACTGAAGTACAAATATGAATATCACCTTTTTTTTTTTTACATGTTGGGCAATCATTAAAATCCAGTTACAGTCTCAGCAGATTGTACAGCAGGTTATAAGTGTCTTTGGTCATCAGGCAGCTCTCAGGAGCCATGTGAGCACTGACCAACATGAACTAATGCCAAGCTGGCCTCTGCTGTTAGAGCTCAGCAATCACATGGATAGCACAGGACAGGTGTCCACAGCGTATTCTTTTTTTTATTGTTATTACTTATTCACTTTAAGTTCAAAACATTCTATTCATTTTGTTTGATTAAAAAAAATGTTATATAAAAAAACGGCTTCTTCAGTGAAAAGAAATCTTTGCTTTGTTGGTCACACATTTCTGATGATATCCTGTGTTTTAGCTGATTTTCTAGCTGAGTCTTAAGTAGGTGAATCTTACAGCTGAATGAAAATCATGAACATCACCTAAACTGCAGCCAGGGGGTCGTCATGCAACTGAAGCAATACATTCCTACTCCAACAAATCTGGATGGGACAAACGTGTAACAAGTGTATAGGCGTGATAACCCTTTAAAAACAAAAAGAAACCCCCAGCTTTAGCCTCGCTGCACAGTAGCTGCCATAACAGCAGCAGGTGTCTCATCAGATGCAAGCTAATGGGATTATCTGCTCAAACTCTGGGGCCTCCATCATGAAAACGTGTCAACAGCAAAGCCCTCCGCCTCTCTGTCTGGTATTGGTGATCGTCTGTGTTTGCTTTTCAAAGAGTCAGATACCTCTCAAGTTCTTGGCTGTCTTTGTGGGACATTTGTACTCTTTGATATGAATCAGGAAGTGTAGAAACAGAAAAGGAATAGTTACCTCAGCTGCGTGATGTAATTGTTTGTGTAAGCCAACTCCCTATTAAATTTAGCACCATTTAAGTAGAAAAATTAGGCACACAAGGAAAACTTACCACAGACAAAATAGTGCGATTGCAGCTCCTCACTAAGGTTAAAAAGGATCTGACAGAAGACATCTACCAGGATTGGTTGTGAAATATGAATTTAAACGATTTGTTACACTGTTTAGAAAACGACAGGTGGTTTTGGTCCTCCATCATATTGTGTCCTAACTCCTCAGATTTCTCAACCATCATTTTTACTTCAGAAAACATAAATAACTTTTTTTTTCTACTAAAGTTCTTATATTAATAGACCTGTCAGTTTCAGACTAACAGGATGTGCCAAACTTCTTCTTTGCTTTATTCTTGCCCAGCTTTCACAGAGCAGACCTGCATCCGACTAATGCCATCTGAACATTCAATACAAGCTTCTTTGCTGTAGTTCTTTACTGAGCTTGTCTTTCGAGCATTATGAGACTTTTTCCCAGGGCAGAAAGTCATCGTGTTGTCACTCTCAGTGTGACGTAAACTGGATCTAATGGAAAGCTACAGAGACCAGTTATTAGTTAATATAGTGGATAGTTAGCGTGGTGAGTGATTCAAAAGTGAAATCATCATTCCAGTCATAACAATAATTGGTAAACTCTAAAACTCCTTGATCAGCTGTAAAAATAATTCTGGTCTTGTGGTCTGCATCAACAAAAATGTACATTTACATTCGACAGTACAATATCTACCCACAAAATGTTATGTCCCCATCTGTTGTCTTGAACATCCCTGATTCCCACACCAAACCCTCCCAACTGCCGATATTAACCACCTCTGTATTTTCACAAACCACCACCACAGTCTCTATCTCTATCTGTGTGTGTGTGTGCGTGTGTTTCTCTATGTGCTTACACTGATGTGCTGTATATGTCCTCTGAAGAAATGGCTGGGGTTGAGATTAGCATGAGTCCTCCCCTGTGTGTGTGTAGGATCCTAGTCTTCGTGTTGGAGACCTAAAGCCTCTGTGAGGCGGAGGAGGAAAGATGGAGGAGTCACAGTGATGTCACACACACAAACACACACTAGCAGACATGAAGGGACAGCGGGTGTGTTATACAGATAAAGTAAATTAGCTGTAAAGTTTAAAGTCTGAGGCTGTTCTTCCTAAAAGAGGAAGCCATGACAAAGATTTGCGCCACTTTTCATCTTCATGTCGTGGGTTAAATGGGGCTCATTCCATCTTTCCTACCAGTTCTTACCACTCGTGCTGTCAACATTTTGATGAGGGAGAAATTCCTTATACTTGATCTGGAAAACAAATGAAAACATGATGCTCAAATATTTGGTTTCATTTAGTGGGACAGGTCAATTAAAATCTGTATCCTTGCTTTAGGAGTTCATGTGTGTTTTTCACAACATCTGATGTGTAAACAGGATGTAAGGGGTTGAAGATATTTTCAGTTTGAATATTAGCTTAACACTATTGTAACTATAATAATTGATTAATTCTTTCACGTATCCCCTTCCCACCCCGTCATTGTAGTCACGCAATCCAATCCAACAACCCCACACAGTCTGAACAAATGCTGAATATTATGAAACTACGTAGTATTTACTGCAGGCCTAATGTTGCATATAGTACATGCGTTTGTGTTACACACCCTGGGTATATCTGCATATGTAAGAAAACCTATACTGTATATACAGTATATTATGTTTTCTTTCTCTGTGTTTTTCCCTAAAGGTAAATGCACCTGGAGATGATGAGAACAAGCTGACGGTGAGTTTGATTTTTGTAAACTTCTCTGTATGGAGCCTGCAGAGTCTGGTACCAGTCGTGTTATTAGAAAGCAGTTTATGTGCCTGCACATATCTACATTCAAAGATCAAAGTCAGCCATAACACATTTTATAGAAAAGGGGGGTTCTAGATACATATTCTACGTGTACCTAGAGCGAGATTTAAGCTGCGGTAGAGATTCGATATGACCACTAAATAACAGCTGACAGTTGGTAGATTGAATTGAGACAACTGCTCATTTGGCATTGTTTTAGTAGCATAAAATAAAATGATGAATGATGGCAGATGTGGAATAAGTATGTACATATTCATTTTTTTTGCATTCTTATAAACATTTTGGTATTTGTGCTGGAATCTTTATAGGCCAAACCCAGGCTGCAGAGGGAAGGCAGCTGTGCCTCTCTACACAACTCACTGATGAGAAACAGCATCTTCCAGCTCATGATCCACACCCTGGACCCCCTGAGTGACGAAGGTATGGGTAAGCGAAAAAAATGCACTAACACAAACACACACACACACTCAAATGCAACACAATCTCTAAGACAAGAATGAATGTTAAAATCTTGTGAAATATAAGCACAAACTATGAAAGACAGAGGATGAATTGTATGAACATGTGACAGCATGGAAAATTAAATGTGTGTTTTCTTGTTGTTGTTAATGGTTTAAGAATTTATATTTTAAGATTATAAGATTAGGTTTGGGTGTCTGGTTGAGGTAAATATTTGGCCAAGTTGGATTATTACAGGTAAAGGTGAATATATTCATTCATCCAACCATTTTCGTAGTATTTCCTTACCTCATTCCTATAGTTGTGCCTCCTGCAAGTCGTCCTAGCACAGTAGGAACACATATTTCCCCCACATCGCACATTAATTAATCACACATTTTCCGGACACCACGCTGGACTGACTGAGTTTCCTTTGTTTTAGGACGTTTCAAAGAGAAGGCCTCGATTCTTCACAAAATGGCCAAGCAGAAGTGTAAAGAAGAGGCTGCCAATGCCAACGGCGTAGGTGAGTAACAGTGATGTGTGAAACTGTGGGAGTCCATTTGTCCCGCTCAAAAATCAACTGTTAAATCAAGTGACAAATCAATTATCAAATAATTTCAAATCGTTCAGGTCATGCACGATCTTCCATAAAGCCTGAGACAGAGTGGTAGCTTACATTCAAAAGTGAGCTAAAATAACTTACTGCTTCCAAGAGAGTTTCTGTGAAGTTATAATTTTATCATCAAATTACATATTTTTGTTATTTATTTACTCTTTTTTTTTTATCAGCAAGCTGTGGATCTATTGTTTTTCACATGTATCCAGTTATCTGATTTAAATGTGATTTGCCAATTTCTTAATTAAATCAAGAACTGACATTTGTCAATTTATTTATCAGCTGACTGGCTGATTTGTCAATTCATTGTGAAGGGGCACTAAAGGGCCTCCATATAACATTTTGTTACACGTGTAAGGATGATCTCAGAAAATTAACAAGCATATTTTGTTTCCTCAACATAGGAGCCCTCTCGCAGACACAACCTCCAAGAAGAGCAAATTGTACTAAGTTTCAGCTCTTCCCTTAATGTCATTAGATGACCACCTTTCATTTCAAATTCATACTGTCCTTGTGAAGAAGTTGCTTAAACTCTATTGTCACTTTCACTCTCCTTTTTCTTTCCTCAAGCTGAAAAAAACATCCCCAACAGTACAAATGTTGCAGTGGAAGTCACTCCACCCATGAACGGTGTTGTGGGAGGAGACGAGGTACAGCTTTCATCTGTCAGCATTCCTCCAAGTTCGCTCTTTTAAACCACACATTTTTATAGAGCCTCGGTCTAGTATATAATATATAATATATACCAACACCTGACTTCATTGCACTATAAAAACATCACAATAAGTAGGTTTAACTCAGTGATACAAAAAGCGTCTAAATATTGATATGAACATGTGCAGTTGATGTAAAGTAATGAGCTCCTCCTCAGGGCGGTGAGGAAGAGGAGGATGAAGACCAGCCTCTGAGCCTGGCTTGGCCCGACACCCTCAGGAAACAGATCACCTACCTCATCATCCTGCCCATCGTCCTGCCACTGTGGATCACACTGCCCGACGTCAGGAGAGAGGTGACAACACACACACACACACACTCAATGAGTTTTTGGCTGGGCCTAGAGCAGAGATTGATTAATTGATTGACTGATTGATTGATTGATTGGTTGGTTGATTGACTGATTGATTTGTTGTTTTTTTCAGACCTCAGCAAAGTTCTTCCCCATCACTTTTCTTGGCGCCATTTCTTGGATTGCTTTCTTCTCCTACCTGATGGTGTGGTGGGCTCACCAGGTACTTCACACACACACACACACACACACACACACACGCGCGCGCACACACACACACACACACACATGCACACATATATATACATGAACTGGCTTTCTGTATTTGTCACATACACCAGGCCTTTCTTATGAGAGTGCCGCAGTCAGGGTGTTGAATGTGTGATCACGGCAGCTAATCCTGGCTAATCTGCCTTGATCCACAGCCAGATCAACCTGTAACGCTCTATTTTAAATGTAAATGCAAACACGGGCCTGAAGCAGGAGATCATGTGTGCAAGGTCACTGAGGAGGCGCACCTGCTTTTTTAGTTCCCACAGGTGCAGAGCACTGTGTGCAAAAGTGTTGAAGGTGAAGAGTGTGTGGTGTTTAATCATGTCACATTACTGGTCTCACACCTTTGAAATTGCTGTACCAAACACAGTGGGGCATAAAAGAAGAAGGTCTCACTTCCTGGAGATTCAGAGTGGCAACATGCAGCGTTACAAAGATGATGTCCAACATATGTGATTTCTTTTGTTCATTCCTGGAGATCTTGAAAGTCTGATCCATGATGATCCATGTAATAACTGTTGTGTTCACTTACTGTCTCTGCTGAAAAATAAATAAAAGTGACACATTTGGCCTAAAGAGATCATAAGGTTGTATTTAATTAGATTTGCTTACTTTTAGATGCAACAAAAATGTTACTGCCCCCATATAAGCTGCCATGCGTACGCAGATACCAAAACCAAGGGAAACATGCTTTTCAGAAGATCAACATGTAGGCTGAAAAGGCTGAAAAGGCTGAAAAGGCTGAAAACTCATTATGTGAAAACAATTCCAAAACAAAACCTTTTTTTTCAAGCAAAACCAGCGATGCGCAGACTGGAAATGTTTGGTGGCGTTTCTGACTTGATTAAGTTTCTAAACTGTGCAGCTGCAACATTAAGCAACTTATTCTTCCTTTCAGGTTGGAGAAACTTTCTGGATCACAGAGGAGATAATGGGTCTGACCATATTAGCAGCCGGCACTTCCATCCCCGACCTGATCACCAGTGTGATTGTGGCACGAAAAGGCCTCGGTGACATGGCCGTGTCCAGCTCTGTGGGCTCCAACATCTTTGATATCACTGTGGGGTGAGTCCAGCCAAACAACAAGAAATCACACAGTGTAATAAGCTTCTTTTTTTAAATGAGAACATGTGCTGTTCATCTCTCATAATCCAGCTCAGAGATAACCTAAATAACTCTTCTCTGTTGTGCTTCCTCCTCCCCTCATCTCCCTCCAGCCTGCCATTCCCCTGGCTCATCTACAACATCATCAACAACTTCAAGCCGGTACAGGTGAGCAGCAACGGCCTGTTCTGCGCTATCGTCCTCCTCTTCCTGATGCTCCTCTTTGTCATCATGTCCATCGCGGTTTGCAAGTGGAGAATGAGCAAGTTTCTGGGCTTATTCATGTTCCTGCTCTACTTCGTCTTCCTCATCATCAGTGTCATGCTGGAGGACAAAATCATCATCTGCCCCGTCACCGTCTGAGCGAGAGAGCGACTCCTACTGATTGTCAGAAAGCAGAAACGAAGCATAAATGTGCTCACGTGTACCATGATTTACTATAGGAGTGGAAAACATGCTCGCACAGACACAAACTGTCTCTTATCTGTCTCACGTACATACACAGTAGACGACTGCACACACACACACACACACACACACACACACACACACACACACACACATGGTGCATCACAGCCGTCCAGCAGCGGCACACAAGCCTGTATGTCATTAACAGACTTTATGCCACCCAACAGGAGGGACTCCTCTCTCTTTGTACCATGTGACTACATTTAGTAGTCGCCATTGGTTGAAACCTGCTGAAAGCAGCTGATGGACAAGTTGTGTGAACGCCACCCGGGATGGAAGTTTTCAATTGAAGATCACCAGCGATTGTTGTTTTTTCAACTCAAGGACTGTGTGGCAGTATAAGAACTACCTCCGCAGCCAAGTTATATAGCATATAAGCTGAATATGGGGGCTCAAAGAGACTTTATTTTTGTTTTAAAAAGGGCAGCAAAGCTCTGGAGAGATCCTGTGTGTCGTGGGGAAAAAGAGAAAGGGCCGCAGCAACACGGTGTCCGGTCTGACCTGGACTTTGATAGCTGCTTAATAAACCTTTAGATTTTAACCACCTGTATGGCTTCGCAATGTCATCGAAAGAGAAATATCCAGTGTTAATAACTTGAGTTTGATTTACAGTACATTGCATTTGAAGACATATTTGGCAGAAGTTGTTACTTTATATCCCATTCATGATTATTTATAATAAGATACAGTAAATGCTAAATAGTTACAATAGAGTGTGCACAGATACAATGGACCAAGATTAAATTGGCTAAGGTGTCATGCTCAATACTTCTGCTTATATCTGCATATCCCAACTATCTTATTTGGGTTTTTCGTATAATAAGTTTGTGAGCATGACTTTTTCTGTTCCATCTGCCTTTACATGCACCACTTTAGAGAGAGATTACTTCAGTTTCCTGACTAAAACTGGACGATATATATATATGAAAGCAAATAATAGCAATATTTTTGTTTTGGACTTTTTTCCTCATTCAAACAGGCCTAATATGGAGCCATTGTTGATATGTTCACACACTGCTTTCCGGTGTTCAATGTGTGACATAAAGGGTGAAACTGTTATAAGAAACATGAAGTACACCCATATTTTTATTCTAAAACAAAACATGGACTGTTGAAGATATTCACTTTGTGACATTTTTATATTTTGGCAATTTTGTTCTCCTCTTATCCCCCAAAAAACATGTAGTTCCCATTTAAATTTTCAAAAAGTGAATACAAAAGTGTGTTTTTCCATCAACTAATCGAATGCAAATATTCTGAAGAGGCTGCAAAAAGATTAAACAATTAAAGAATAACAATCAAGAAGTCTGTAACTCAAAAAATCTGTTTCAATTACCTTTAGTGCATTTTTGCTCTTTGATTTAGCAAAATTTAGGTGGAGTTTCCTTATTTTTTACTTTTTAAGAGCAATGTCAAACTGCCCTTAAAAACAGGAAGAAGGAAACATACTTACTGATGTGAGGCAGATATACTAGTGGCCCATTTAGTGGCCTCATCGTTCCACCAAATCTGCTATCAATGTCGTCCATCTTGTCTTCATCAGCTTCCCCTCGTACAAGCTACAACGCACATCATTAGTCATCAAACATTCAGTTTCCTCGTGTTGCCTGCTTTCTGTGTCAGATATATGAAGTAGAGCTGAATGTGAGCGATATCTTATATTTGATTCTCCCAACAATGTTCAACATCTTGGAGTAATGCTCAATAAAGGTACTGTAGACATCTCTGAATAACATCCTGCTCTGCTTTTTATTTCTTATAGTAATGTTAAAAGGTTAAGGTGTTACATTACAACCGTGTAACAACACAAAATAAATAAATGCAAAAGATGGTGTGAACATTTTTAGAATTTTTATTTGTTTCCCAAGAGCACTCAGCTTTACTCGGGTATAAATTTGTGTTTCTTTTTTCTTTCTGTTTAACATAGACATTTTTTTAGATAAACAGATCTGATTTATCTGTTTAGATAGCCATGGAAATATAATTTCAACACTCCCAAAGGGTTAAAAATCATATTTTGTGTCACTATGTTAACCCAACCAATTTTTTTTATCTTTATGTTTTCATAAATTGCAACATTTTCTTTGTCCAAATGAATATGAACATGAAATTGACCCCAAACTATTCCCTGTCTTGCAATTTAAAAAAAATGTGTTTTATTGTGCGTTTTATGTGTATAAAAAGATTTGTAAAGTGTAATGCAAGACTGTAAGCTCTTGTATGTAATCATAGTCAACACATAGTTCACAAACCTCGACACAACGTTTATTCTCAGACTCCAGATTTAGCCCGTCTCTGCAGTATCATTTCTAAATCCTTCTTGCTTTGATGGATCATGTGAATGTGAGAAATGTGCGTACGAATGAGTGCATTTAGAAATATCCACAAGAAATCATCCTTGACCAGTATGAATGCCATGACAAATGGTAAGATGCTTTTGTATTTCCCTTGTACGTTATGCAAGTATGGAATCATATTCATGTACTACTTGAATTGTGTATTATACTGTAAAAACATATATCATTCAACTCTGTATAAAGTGTTATATGATAAAATAAATGAAAACTCACATTTTCACTGTTGTTGTTTGGAGTTGATGGTCAGAGGTAGATGTAGTGCACCCGACAGACTGATCTAACTGCATCACATGTATTTGGGACTGATGATCCAGACTCAGGATCCATGTAGTAGCAGTGTAGATGCTGATCTTAGGTCAGTTTGGCAGTTATTCCAACAACGGTTAAGGCATTGTTTCTAAACTTTGGAGTCAGGACCCATTGTATGGTCTCTTGATATTAGTTTGATATATTTTTAATTAAAAGAAAATGGTTTGAAACATGTCATTTCATTTCCTCCGCCATCTTGAAAGTAGAAATCAAAATCTAAATGACTATTATTATAGTATTACTTTTACATAGAATAATAATCTTTATAATCTTTAGACATTTTAAATCTAACAAAGCACTTCAGTTCACTTCACCTCTCAAGCTGCCCCTCAACGTCGATCAGATTTGCAGTGTCATCTATCAGGATGTGATCTGCTTTACTTTGACACAAGCCTCTTACAGCAGCATGCACGGCCCCGCTGCCATGATCAGTGTGATGCAACAGGGATTCACTGGACACCCGAGGACAACCAAGAAAGGACATACTCACCTGTCTTCTTCACAGACAACTGCGGATAGTCACTCACTGTACTGTACCTGTCCTGTCTTGAAGTAAATTAAAAGCCTGATTTCAGCCTTGCAGGTTCTGAAAGTAGAGACGCCACTAGAACTCAAAATAAAGCCTTTAGTGTATCTCTTTGTGGCTGGTGTGGAGGGGGGCAATTACAGCAACCAAAAACTATGTTAATGCACATATGGGCATGTGAGTATGTGAGTACAGACTCCAAAAATGTGAACCTATCCTTTAATTAAAAAAAAAAAAAAAATCCAACCAGTTAATGTGAACTTTGCCAGCTTGAAGAGCCATTGATAATTGAATCAAAGTGAATCAGAAGTGAGTCTTTGATTATATTAACCAGGGCATTAATGTAGCACTATTGAGTAGGGTTAGGTCTCTGGTCCTTCACACTCCGAAGCAGGAGGTGGCGGTAATGACCCTAAAACTTTAAAATAACAGAGAAGAAGAAGAAGCAGCCGGAAGCATGCAGCTGTCAGTTTCGTAACAACAGTCCAGCTGCACTTTGTACAGAACAAAACACGACTGGTTTACAGAGGTATTTCATTCATCCGTATGAGGGGATCTCTGTGTGAGACAGCAGCAGCATGGATCCGCCAGAGTCAGAGGGAGTGGATGCTGCAGGTCCCGGACCACAACAGAGTCCCAAACCGGAGCTTTCTGCGGCGATGCGGGCTAAAATCGAGCGGAACCGGCAGCGGGCGTTGATGCTCCGGCAAGCCAGACTAGCGAGCCGCCCTTTGTCCGCTGTGGAGGGCGCAACCTCGGCCAAAGTCTCCAAGACCATCGACTCCGGTGCCGGCTTCTTCATCGAGGAGGAGGAGGACGGAGAGGAAGAGCAGAGGACCAGGAAAGTTGTGCATCAGCCAGGTCGGTGTGTGTGTGTTTCGTGACTGGAGTGTGTGTGTGTGTGTGTGTGAATGCTTATTTACGTGAGTGTTGAGTTTCTGTGTGGTCTGTCTCCAGCTCCAGTGATTGAGCCGGACTACCTGGTGTGCGATGATTGTCAAAAGCCCTTCATGGACTCGTACCTCAGCAACAGCTTTGACCTGTGTGTCTGTGACAAGTGCAGGTAGGCCTACACACACACACACACACAGAGCGTGAACCTTTCTGAGCATGAAATCCAAACATTAGTAGGATGTTTTTTCATGTAGCTTTTGGAAAAGCATAACATGTCTAAAGTAGTCATGAGTTTAGAGGGTTTTTTTTCAAATGTTACATTGTAATGCAGTTTTTTCTTTGTTATTTTCATTGGTCTTAAATTTGACTTCAGGTAGTTGCAGTGATAGGGCTTATTAATACTTCCGACCACCAGAGGGCAGCAACGACTAGTGTTCCTACCTGTAAGCTACACTTACTGTCTTGATTAGACAGTAGTAGACTTTAGTAGTAGACTTTAGTAGAAGACAGCGCACCATGCTGGATGTACATGATAAGAGTTTTGCTACAGTAGTTAATAAATAATCATAGTTGATGAACCACAGTTTCTTCAGTTTATATTAGAAACATTACAGCACCCGGAGCTCATAGGAGTTTTCTGTTTTTCCTCAGATCATCATTTTTTATATTTTTCATAATTTTACAATTACATGACTGAAAATCAGACAAATGGATTAACAGTGGAAGCCTCTTGCCCCCTCAGAGACAATGAGGAGAAGCATAAGCTGATCTCCAGAACTGAGGCCAAGCAGCACTACCTGCTGAAGGACTGCGACCTGGACAAGAGAGAGCCTCCGCTCAGGTTTATACTGAAGAAAAACCCTCATAACCCACGCTGGGGAGACATGAAGCTCTACCTCAAACTACAGGTACCAACTGGAAGACAGGAAGACAGTGACTTTTCTGTATTTTCATTTCTTTGTCTTTCTGGTCTTACCGGTTGAAGGCCACGTGGGGCTGCCAAGACAATATGCAAGCAATCTGCAGTCTGAGTGGCTGATTATGAAAATCACACGGTCAAGAACCATATCAATTAAGAATGAAAAATAGTTTTAAACGTGTGCCTGTAAGGTCAGTAGATGTGTGAGAATTGCACAAATTATTTAAAAAGCATGGAAAGATGTTTTACGACCAATATACAAATAATGAGAAGTTACCAAGCTGTGAACAAATCAAAGTAGTGCTGAAATGATCAGTCAATGAATTATTTGGTCAATCGTCAGGAAATGAATTGACCATTTTGATAATCGATGAATCTTTTAGTAAAAATGCCAAACATTTGTTGGTTCCAGCCTCTCTAATGTGAGGATTTGCTGCTTTTCTCTGTCTCATATCTTTGTAAATTGAAAAACTTTGGATTTTGAACTGTTTCTCCGACAAAACAAGCTCTGGGAAATTCCACAACTTTTATAGACTAAATAATAGTTGATGGCTTAATCAATAACCCTTAAACCAAAGCCAGAAACATTTTGGTCAAAGGCCAAATTACCCCTCATTGTTCTATAAGTATGTTTTAATGAGTCTATCTCAACTGTGTGTGTGTGTGTATGTATGTGTGTGTGTGTGTGTGTGTGTGTGTGTTTGGGTACGCAGGTGGAGAAGAGAGGTATGGAGGTGTGGGGTTCGGAGGAGGCTCTGGAGGAGGCCAGAGACACGAGGGAGGAGAACAGAGAGGTGCAGAAACAGAAACGCTTCAACAAGAAGGTCAAAGGTTGGTTTCCTGTTTGAGCCAAAATACTCAGTCAGTTACGTTAGGCATTGTGTAAACATCAACATGTGGATGTAGGATGAACTCGGTCAACTCCGAGTGTGTCGATAGGGCGGGGCGATATGGCAAAAAATATGATCACGATATGTTCCATATTGATCAATAGATATTTATCACGATATATAATTTGATAATTCAGCCAGTTTGAAGAATAAGCCTGAAGAAACCAGAGGGTTCATAAGTTCAACTTTAGAATAATATAATAACATAATAATAGAATAACATCTAAATGTAAACATTGAACTGGGCAAACATGCTTTATCCGCCTTAACAAAACAATTCAAGTTAGCTTGCCTGCACTGGGATGCTACCTTTTCAGGTGATGGAAAATATTTGTTGTGTTTTCCATCTCGGTTGGCACCGACTGACGGCTTACATGTTGCAGACCGTCGCTTCTGAGGTATCCAAACAACTTCCATATAAATGACGCTGTGTTAAATTTTTTGACAACTATTACAACGCCGTAACACCGTCGCTTTCGTGTCCCTCGGTTTCACTCATTTTTTTCCTCTTTTCCAGAGGACATCCACTTTCTTCAGACAATGCTTTGCGGTAGGAAATGGGCGTGTACTTTGACGTGCAAGACAAAAACTGCAGACTAACTGTCAGTTGTCGCGTTTATTTCTGCTGTGTGATCTATCCATATCGAGTGAAAAATGTCCAAAGTTTATCATCGTTATCGTAAATTTGATCACGATCCCGTATCGAGATCGTTTTATCGCCCAGCCCTATGTGTCGATGTTTCATATATCTGCGTTTGTGCGTCAGAGCTGCGCAGGGCGGTGAGGAGCAGCATGTGGACCAAAGACATCAGCGTTCACCAACATCAGTACGGACCAGAGGAGGTGGTGGATCCAGAGGAGGACCTCTACAAGAAAACCTGCACCACCTGCGGACATGAACTCACCTACGAGAAGATGTAGACACACACTGTTTCTGTGTGACTGTTTCAGAATCAGTATACAAGGAAAAGTTGTTTGGTGCTTCTGTGGGGAACCACGCCTCTCACAAACTCTCTCTCCCTCCAATGGTATTGTTTCTTTTTTTTTAATTTTATTTGATTTTTCTAGCTCATCAACAAAACACTCCGTCCTGATCACATACAAGGGGCCAAAATCACTCTCCAGTGTGTCACAGGCTTTTCTAGGTCAGTAGTAATTTCTATTTTAAACAGCTGTTACTGACCTCAGCTTAACTGTATATTTTTAGCAAGAACTCTGCAGATTGCCTATTGCTACACTTCCTGTTTTTTTTGTAGCATATAGAGATTCCTTCTCACAGTAGGCAAATGAAGGGAGGCACGATACTGAAACTTAAAAACACTGTCTTGCGTAAAACAGTGAATTTCGGAGCCCACTTTATGACTGACTGAATCCAAATGTCCAACCGCTGGGGCATTGTGGGGGCCTCCTCCTTTCTCAATTTTCTCTCACCATTCACTCTTTGTTTGGAAACTCAAAGATAATCTATCATCGGACAAAAATGTACCGATACATCGACCTCATTCTGGTCTGAAGCTGCTGGGAAACTGTTCAGACATGAGCCATCTGACAATTCAAGACTGTTCCTGTGTATTTGGTGTCAGCTGTAATGAGACGAGCCGTCATTGTCCAGATATTCACTTGGTGATAATGAAGGACTGGTGCTGTGGGTTTGCTCTGGAGTTATTCTGATCATTTTATTAAAAGACTGACATTGAAAATGTGTAAAACATGTTTGTAAAATGAATTTTTGTGTCAAATAAAAGTTCTGGTTTAGCTTTATGTCACTTCCATTCATCTTAGTTAGAAAGTGTTGTGGCTGACGTGGTTCAGCATGCTTTGCAGTGGCGTGTGAACACTCGTGGTGGTGTGGTAAGTGGTCAGCCACACTTACAGTGCCTTCTTTTTATAGTCATTTATTGTAAATAAAAGTGTAGACATACTTTCTTAAAATGGTCCTTGCCAGGTTTGCATTTTTTTTTTTTTTTGTACAAGCTGCAGATTTCTTGAAAAAGCACTTCAGACATTTTAACATGAAGCCATGTCTCTGACTTATAATCTTATTTGTGGAGTGGACCTGTTGTGTATTAAAGGGGTTTAGGAGTTGGTCTCTGTGATACCCGAATATCTCTTTTACTATAAAAGAAACCTAAGGTAGCCTACTTTGTCAAATAAATCTAGGGTCATGTATATTTGTTTCTCAACACAATTTTCTCATAAAAAAAAGCTTCTACCCGTCAAACAGAAAGGTTCACAACTTGTTCCCCCCTTGCTGTTTTAAGGAACATAAGAGCAAATTACAATTATATACATATTGTATATTACTTGCAATAGTTCATTGGCAAAACAGTCTCCAGAGCAGCTACTAAATGGGCCGCACGGTGAGATCATTTTGTCTACTGCTGTCTCCAATGGTAAGAATAAACTTAATCTCAACTTTTAAGCCAACACGGACGAGACGTCCTGGCTAACTCCATCTGCAGAGGAAGATCATGTGATACAATATAAAGCTCTAAGGTCAAGAATGAACATTCAGTCTCAAAAAAGTCATTGTTTTAGTGAATTCAAGACAGTGAAGCGTAATAAAAATGTCAACTGGTGTAGGCTGCTGATCTGGTGTCAGTAATTATGCTGATGTAATAAAGTGATAGTGTTAACACTGTACAGTCTACGAAAGGTCCACATCCTGGCAGTTGAGACTGCTGTAAACGCCAGCAGTCTCAAGCTTGTAGACAACCTCACAGTTTAAATCATTCTCTCCTGACATGTCCACAGAGACGATATTGAACATCTCATATGGAGGAATCAGTACTTCATCCTCGTCTGAGTCGAACTCCGAGTAGGACTTGAGGTAGGCACCGAAACATGTGCGTATCTCAAAGCAGGACCTCCGTCCGAAGTGACGCAGGTCCTTGTTGAGGGAGCTGGAGGCGAATGAGCCGAAGCGGATGGTTTGTCCAGATTCCCCGCTGAAGAGCAGTTTGCTTCTCCGGTAGGTGGTGTAGCAGCCTCTTTGGTTTACTTTTAGGAGCCGGATGGCGTCCGACAGCAGGAAGTGAAGGGCGTGGAATTCAAACGAGGTCTTGTAGGAAGCTTTCCCCTTGCGGACTGCTCGGTTTAAGTCGTCGTATGCCCCCGCTGTGTAGGCACACAGAGCCTTGAAGTGATTCCAGGACAGCTGGTCATAGATGTCCTTAGTCTTCATGGCTTTGAGGGCACAAAGTTTGGTGTACGTGGAGTGCAGACCTTCCCTGGTGCTCCTCGGCAGGTAGTGACGTTTCACTTTGATCAGCATCTTATTGGAGCAACTGTAATACATGTCGTCAACAGAGTCCAGAGACAAGCTCAGAGGGATTCTGATGAGCCTGGACAGACCTGAGGGGTCCTGCACAGAGGCATTTGTGGTTTTCTGCACGGCATCCTGGATGGAGATATTCTGAACGTTGACAGGACCTTCAGATGCTAAAGGTGGGTCCACTGTAGCCTCCTGTGGAGAAGATGACTCCACATCCACCTTTTGGACATCAGAACTTTTCAAAAGGGCCTTTATTGTATCCTGTTCAGGCAACTGTAGAAAAATAAGAGTTTATTGAGATAGGGGAGTCGACACCAAATGCATTTTAAACAATAACAAAGCCACATTGGTTCAAATGGGTTTAATGAAAGGAGGAAATCACCTCTGTTAACTCTGTAATCTGTCTGGAATTTGGAGTATACATTTGACACTATAATGCTAATATTCAGATCAATTTGACTACTTCTAGGCCGACAAAAAACTAATAAAAGGATTCAGCATTTCCCACTGGATTTTTTTTTTCCTGGCAGTATGTAGAAAGCTTTTAAAGAAACACTTAATTCATTTAATATTGCACTTCCACAAAGTTGGGCGACTCACAAGAGACAGATCCAAAAAATAATGGAAGCAGGGGAGGCTTAGATATCCTGACTTTTAAGCCTTTTAAGAGTATGGCTCAAGCTTAAAAAATGCCAGATCCTACATTTCCCATAATGCAACTTGATGTCTTTCGTTAGACCCTCCATGTCGATGTCATTCAAACTCCATGCCTCCCAGTTTGTAACGGAGGCTTTCTGTTATAAGTGTGAAGTCTCCAAGCCCGAGCCTACTTTTTTTCAGAATTTGAAGAGCTCCCTCTACAGAAGACATTTCACAACTACTCTCACAGAAGTAGTACTCCTCTTGACAACTGGCCCATGTGTGTAAATCTGTGTATTCAGTGGAGTAAATAAATCTAGATCTTCATGTTACAAAATAAACTTTACAATGATATAATTGAACAGTTAACTGGATCCATCAAATTATGAAAAATTCAAATAATCATTACATTTTACAGACTTTATTTTGTTACCTGGTGAAAATGTTGTGTGGAGGGGCCTAGAGGTCTGGCTATGACCTGGATTGAGACCACATAGTTTTTCCATATTTGCAAAGCTGCACTCAACAGCTGTAGATCTTTAGCCTCTCATGCCTTTGGTGTAAAACATCACTGACTGTCTAGTGAACATGTTACTACATTTACAGGATTTTGAGGCTAATTAAGTTCAGGTATTTCAAGACTGGCTGCTTTTGAAACCGTTGAGCATGACTCATTTCAACTAACACTTTACTATTCAGGATACAAAGCTATTTACAGTGTGGTGAAATATATAATATCAGTGGATATTGTTGCATATGTTAATGTGTGCATTTATCTTACCGTCTTTGCATTCAGAGGTCTTATGCTAACACAGAGGCAGCAGAGGACAACAAACAGACCGTCTTTCAACATGATTGAAGATGCCTAAAAAGAAAACAAACTAATGTTTTGTTCCAGCTTATTACAGTATATAAATCACAGTATAATAATCAATTCATTTCATCTTACCTGGTGACGGTGCAGCAGGTGCTGTAACTGTCAGTGAGGTCTTTGGTCTGTGTGGTGCCAGGTATCTCCTCTTATATGAGAGCTGGTGTGGGTGTGTACAGAGCAGGGGTGAGTTCAGAGTGTAAAAAACACCATCCTGTCAATCAAAACCTCCACTCATGTAGTTACCAAGGATTTTCCCAGATTTGTTTTTAGATAGTCAGCAAGACCATTTTTTTCTGCCCATTTCATCACCTCCAAAAGATGGAAGTTGAAGGGTTAAAGGGTCAAGTTTACCCAAATTACAAAACACCCAGTTTTCACCCGTGCAGATAGCTTTGATTTTACTTGCCCAGGTTTCAACATACCCATGTGGGAAAAAAAAAAAAAAAACCCCCAACCATTTACCAGAAATACCTTTTAGCGCAGCACTATGGAAACTGCTGACTGTGTTCTCAGTGTAATGAGGACTGTTTCGGTAATAAGATGTCTCTGCATGGCTAGATGCTACTAGAAGTTAAAATGTTTTCTGTAGTTTGCTGTAAACCTTTAAGAGGTGAGGTATCACACTTAAATTTATTCAAAATTAAAGACCGACTTGCAGGGTTTAATATAAAAGTAGTAGGACAGCCAGAAGTGGGTGGTCCATTAATGTCATGGCAGCTGGCAAAAGCCTTTGCATTTGAATGTTGTGTAGAAATACAGTTCAGCTTTTGAATATCTACCAATACATTTTTGGGAGAAGCTAAGATGTTTGTCAAGTGTCCATGAGTAAGCATTAAGCCAAAATTGTCACTTTTGCAAGTGGAAAATGACATTTGCATTTTAATGATATCAAAACTGAAACCCAATTTTCACCACTCTGGTGAAATATGCATCTAAACAAGAGAGTCCCATCCTTTGTTTGGGGAAGTCCCTTACAGTTTGCTCAACTGTCTTATCTTAATAGCTCAGGAATTCCTGTTGCGAAGCCATAGATCACTTACCTTTTATACTGACCCAAATATAAAATTTTGTCAAGAGCATAATATGACCATAAAGCATGTAAAAGTTTGTTGCAATTGCCAGTTTCCAATTTTAACCGTTTGTCATGTGTTCATACTACCCATTTACACTGAAGTTTGATGCATCAAACACACTTCAGTGAATGGACATTTATTTATTGTCAAAATGAATTAAACACACATTACAGTTTGAGTTTAAAATTCAAATGTTCTCTGAACATCAGAGCTCTTAAACACAAATGCATCCTCTGTAGCATCGACCTTGACTCCCTCGATCTCACCCTAGAAGGACAAAAGGAAAAAAAAAAAAAGTTCAGATTTCAGAACTGCAAATATAAAGAGACATTACGTTGGAGCCCCTCTACCAAGAGGGCTACAAGGCCTTCTTCCCCTTCAGATAAGAAATAAGCTTAATGAATCAAAGTTTAAATCACAAAAATTAAACTAGATGTTTTAAAGCCACATGAAGAAAAACCCTTGAAAATAATCTGCTCATGCATCAAGTTGTCAAACCTTAAATGCGCTCTAAAAAATGTTAAATGTAGGTCTTTTCCATGCATTTAGCTACTTACATCACTAAAGTACTTCTCTATGAGTTTATGTGCAGCCTGGTACACCATAACGTTGTCATGGTTCTGCAGCATCTCAATGCGGTCCAGTCCTCCCAGCTCTTCGACCAACAGGCTAAGTTTCTCCGTCTCACTGAGCTTCTCTGCAGCCTGAAAAATCATTTACAGTGACCAAAACCCATCTGATCTTCACATTTCAGGTTCTGTTTGAGTCAATTGGATGCAAAAAGTTGATCCGTTCCCCCCCCTCCTCCTCCTCACCATGAAGATGTTGTTGATGGCGTCCAGTATGACCAGAATGACTTTAGGGTCTTTGACCTGCAGTAGGTTGATGATCGCCTCCAGGGCTCCACTCTGCACCAGATGGACCACCTGCTCCACAGTGCCCCCACTGGTGAAGTTTGTCACTGCCCACACCGCCTCCCTTTGAGTCTTGAAGTCTCCCTGAGAAAGATTGAGCATACTATCGTTTAGCTGCGTCTCATTTAACATTTGTCACTGTTAAGATAAACTGTAAAATGTAATCTCAAAGCTGAAATTGGGCCATTTATCTTCGCCAATGAAAATTTGACATTGGAGCTGCATGTTTCACGAGTGTGATTTGTAAAATGTCCTGACTGTAGACCAGCAGACTCAGAATGAAGCTTCATAATAATAAATGTTTTAACCCTTAAGCTGTTGACTATATAGCCAGTCTGTTTTTCCAGCCTTCCAGACACTGTTTAGTCATTACTTGTGAAAATCAAGTTATTAGGAAATATTTAATCAATGTTTTCAGTTATGTTGTGTTGGAAAGTGGTTCCAGACGACCAGTTTGAATACTGATTATCAGCAGTTTGAAGGCTGAGGGGCATTACATTCCTGCTGTATGTTGTCGAACACAATTCTGAATTTCTGGCATAAAAATGTTCAGTAGCTGGTTTAAATTCCACATTAGACAGCTTTTGAAGACAAGTTTAGAAAGTAGTCCCAGCATTACGAGACCACACAACATAGACTAAGAAGTAATTTCAAATGCTAAGTTCTTACGGTTCATGATCTACTCACATTTCTGAGCTGTTCTACCAGAGGGGGGAGCAGGCCGCAGGTGATGAGCTGTTGGATTTGCTTACAGGGTCCTGCAGCGATGTTGGACAAAGCCCACGCTGCCTCCTTTTGCACGCTGGCCTTTGAATGTCTCATCAGTTGAGGTAGGACGTTCAGAACTCCAGCATCAACCGCCACCTGGGTCTGCAGGTCTGAGCCACTCACTATGTTCCCGATGGAGCGGAGAGCCGGGGTCTGGAGGTCAGGAAGGCAGGTAACTTTGATCACCTCACTACTATAGGCAGCTACAGGGCAGTGAATTAGACTTCAAAACGAGCTTTAATAAGCCTACTGTACAAATGGCCATGCAGGTGTCACTTATGCTCAATATGTAGCACTAAGGAAGTGACATCTGGTCTTAGGGTCTCACATGCAGGAATGCGAGACCTTAAGACCACAATGTTTAAAGTGTGGTTAGTTTTTGAGAACAGTTTGGAGGGTTGAATAATCCAAGCACACTCTACCATGACACTGAGCTCGTTGTGGCTCATGAGCTCCACCAGCCGAGGGACGATGCCAGTTTTCACTACAACATCAATACGGTCATTGTCTCCGTCTGAGAGGTAGGAGATTGCCCAGCATGCATCAGACAAGATGTCCTTATCACTGAGATGGAGCAACTGGATCAGAGAGGGTAGCACCTGAGAAGAACGACCGTTACATTAGTCATCTTGCTGGGAATTAGTCTTCTGTGGCACTGGATTCATTACAGAGCTGGGATCCCTTACCTGCAGGACTGCAGACAGGGGTGGAAACGGGTTCTTATTGCGACACAAGTTGGACAATGTCCATGTTAGGTTACGCAGGTAGCCAACCTGGAGTGATAAAGCATTATGAACAGGACTATACAGCAGCAACATTTAGACTTCTGGCCCACAGCTGTGGAAAAGTTAAGGGCAACCACTGATTTTACACATGAAGTCTACCAGGTCTTCAGTACTATTGCATTGTGGCTCCAGAGAGTTGCAAGAAAGCAGATAAATGGCCTCAAGTGATGTAAATCAGTGGTGTACTCTAAGCTTTACCAACTATAGGCCTGTTTGAGGGGTCTGAAGTAAATGTAGTCTGTACTGTGAACTTTTCAGGGTTTGTAACCAGTTTAATTTAAAGCAATTTGCCCCGAGCCTGTGATATAGTTGCCATACTCAAAGTGAAATGGAAAAATTACAGACCTTGGGTGCATAGTTGTAAGTCTTGTAAAGTTTTGACTTACTGGTGTGTCTGGGGAGATGCGGGCCAGTAAGGCTGGGATAACATTGCACTCAATCAGGACGTCTCGATAAGCTGGACCGTCACCTGTGAAGTGGTTACATTTTGTGGCGTTTAGAGCAAGCCACAGTGAGAGCTGTAGATCCTTAGTTGAACCACCATTATTCAACACAGAGCCCTTTATTGTGCAACAGACCACATTAATATTTGAAATATGAGCCTTTGTTGTATTAATGAACCAAGTCAAATTCAGAAGTGATGGCAATATAAAAACACAAAACTAGCCTAGCATTTTACCTGCAATGTTTCCAAGAGCCCAGACAGCCTGTTCACTGATGTGCAACATCGGTGAGGCCAGCAAGGAGATGAAAGCTGGCACTGCCCCATGTTCCACTACCTGAGACAGAAACATTGTTGTATTGAACTTTCAAGCCAGCAAGAAAACCTGAAAGCCCTCAAGACTGAAGTCCATTTAGTTAAAGTCTGTTTCAAAAGAGTTTAAAGATGTTTGACACATAACACATCATCTTATCAAGGACCATGGCATGTTCATCAGACTAGTCATGCTTGCGCTTCACAGAAGCTCAATACTGTGTTCACACCTGTTGAGTATGCCAAGACGTTCCAGAGGCAATGTTTGTAAGAGCCCAAGCTGCCTCAAACTGCAGAGTCGGCTCATCATCCATCGACAGGAAGGACACAAAGCGGGACAGCAGACCTGCATCTATGATCTCCTTCAGAGGAGGGTTACGCTCCTGAGAAAGCAGCTTCCTGAGGGGAAGGGTGGAGGAAACATGCTTGTGTACATTTAGTTTCTCCTACCTCTATTAGTTCTTGTTGTTTAATTGTGTCAGAAAATGGTGAAACTGCCCATTACAGTTCCCCAGAAGCCCCAGGTGACATCACCTGTTAGCCCCGCCTCCCCCCAACAATAGTCCAAAAACCAAGAGATATTCAATTTATAAACAGAAAGCCAAATCCTCACATTTAATGAAGATGCAAAATTTGGTCATTTTTGCCTGATGCATGCAGTTAATCATTTTGGCACTAAATGGAACCACAGCAATTGCACCGCTGTTATCTTATGCAGCCAATCAGATTTACACAAAGATTAAATAATCATCTGCTGGCTCACCTGGCTGCCTGACAGCCTCGGGTTTGGGACTCCTTGCACTCGCTGTTCACGTCTTTAATTATATCCTCAATGGGTAAAAGGGCCACCTAAACGACAGATACAGTTAGAGGCTCCACTAGTTTGAATGAAATCTTTAATGGGTTCTGTGAACTTACCATCTCGTTGGAGACGTACTCAGGAGAGAGGGCCTCCTCGTCCGGGAGAGACGACAGCGTTATATTTCTTCTCTTCAGGAAACTTTCATTCTTGTGAGCTTTGCGCAGCTCTACGCACTCCGAGATCCTTTTCTCTCGAAGTTTCTGCAAGAGGTCAAGATGCAGTGTCGATAAAATTATTAATACGCATGACCTTGAAAATTAGACATCAGACTTACTGCTGGATCTTTCCCCTTGTTTTTGAATTTGGAGATCCGCTCGTCAACAACATTCTTGGTGGGCATCGTGGACTTTTACGCAAGGTTGGACACGTCCTCTCCGATTTACTAACACTGATGACAACTTAATGAAACCTTCCGCAGGGAGGTTATAAGGGGGAGAGGCGCCTCAGGTGAATCTAATTTTCTGTGATTGATGGAACACCTATTGATTCATTCACGTGCAGCTGTGCGCGTTTCAAGCAAGTAATCAAACATCTTTCCCTCCAGCGCCAAATGGGTTTGTTCTGTGAATTCCTTTCTTTGTAGTTTATGTAGAAGAAGAATGGTATGAATCTACTGCCTTTATGTATTGAATTCAATATCATAAAGCTCTAAACCTCTAGCAACTCTCCACCGTTTTTAATATTTATTTTTTCTTGTAGTGTTATCAGAGTTGTGTTGCGGTACATCACTGCCACCTGGTGGACAGATACAGACAGTATCCTGTAAGGGTTGTACAATGTACTGTATAGCCTGCAGTAATCCTTGGACTATGGTCTTAATACCATTGTTCAGATGTTTATGTTCCTTGTTTAAACTGGTTGAACCTGTACGACGAATTGCTTGTATGTTTCTATAAAAAAAAGTTCAGTAGTCAGTTTGTGTCATTATACAGGAGAGAAAAGAGAAAAGAACACAATCAAGTCTAGTGACTTTATACTTACAGACATGTTAGATATTGAAATAAAAATAACAACAACAATAATAATATTCAAATAGCCTAAATAATATATACAGAATAAAGTGGAATTGTTAAATAAGTAACAATAAGACTTGAATATTTTTGTGGTATTAAATTACTTACACTTACCAGTTCATTGTCTTAGACAATAGATGGCAGCATAACATAACTTTCATATAGCCTAAGTGTGAGTGTGTGTTGAGGTGTGTTGCTAAATCAAAGGAAATTTAAAGGGATCCTGTGAATTTACATCTGTATCTTTATATCTGCCAAACTGTGGAGTAACGTACTTTCTATAAATGCTGGTTTGAGTTTAGGTGTTTTATCTACATCACTGCAGAAAAAAGGGGAAAGATGAAAATAAATTGTTCAGATAAGTAAAAGAGAAGAAAGTGAGGTGAGAGAAAAAGTGTGACAGTGATGGAGTCACGTCTTCCTCTGTAACAACCAGGAAGGGCTGAACAATAGCAGCTCAAGTGGACGTTTCCCCCTCACCAAGTTATAATCACTTCCTCTTGATAACATACGTACACTCAGACACACACACACACATGGTCATGTGACTGTGAGTGCTCAGACTCATGTATAAACACACTTTCTTTCTGTAACCTCACCACCACTCTGAGTGTAGGGCACAGCCCTCGTTATGGTTGTTTCCTCTAATGTAGCACCTTTAACCTTCTTTCTCACACCTTACTGTCTCACACACACACACATACACACACAGGCCATGTCCACATTAATGTGGATAATTATGAAATACCATTTAAGTCCCGTTTTCCACCTTAAGTGAGCTCTCCAGAGGAAAGACAGAGTGAGAAACATGAAGAAACAGATTCATTCTCATGCTGCTTTGCACCTACATGAGCATAACAACCACATGAAATGGTGACATGATGATGTTAGTTGTGTGTTTTTCTGCCCCCTAGTGACCAAAGATGCATTAATGCAGCTTTAAGTCATGTCTCTGTGATCAATCATTTGGGGTTTTCATAGAGAACTACAGATGCTTGAGAACATGTTGGGTTGGTTCATAATTAGGCTAGTAGAGGGGAAAGATGGATGGACATAACTTTGATTTATCCAGTGAAGAGCTTTGTTAGATTATACTTGCCCTTCATTTTTTCAACTTATCCTCCCTTGCCCAGTTTAGTGCCCTAACCATGGACATTGTATGTGTATTGGTGTGAGCGTTTGTGTGTAAGTCAGAGCATCACTCACCTCACAGGGTTAAAATGAAATCATCAAAAAAATTAAAGGAAAATTATATTTTCCCTTCACTCATAGGGTGATGTTTCTCTACCTCTGCTCTGTTTTCTTATCCCGGCTTTCCCTCA
Organism: Macquaria ambigua; assembly: GCA_008360985.2. Taxonomy (NCBI): domain Eukaryota; kingdom Metazoa; phylum Chordata; class Actinopteri; order Centrarchiformes; family Percichthyidae; genus Macquaria; species Macquaria ambigua. Next base: position 68,734 of record VMKM01001378.1, read on the forward strand.
GTCAGGCGTGGGAAAGCAGAGAGGATAAACAGAGGTGGGTGGTTTCGTTTGTTCTCATGCTCTCTGGCTACTTTTGAATTATCATTACCGTAGAGGTCAGAATGTCCTTCAGAGGACGACTGGGCTGCTGTGAGCCTTTACCAGAGGTATAAATATACGGCACTGCTGCTTCATCAGATGGTGAGAGACAGAAAAAATGAGCAAAATACATCTTCAGAGAATACAGGTGCCCCCCACTGGAAGACTGCACTCTTTCTCCAAAGAGATTCACTTGCTTAACAAAATATGCAATTTGTAGACATAATTTGTGGCATAATGACCTGTTGATGTGGAGATTTCTGCAGTGTGTGTGTGTGTGTGTGTGTGTGAGCTGCTCTCGTTGCCCGTGAGATCATCCTGCTGGCCTTTTGACCTGGAAGTGCTTATGGTTCCTCAGAGACGCCCTGAAGGGTGTGGAGCGTTTCTCTCCTGCCCTGTTGTCTTTGACTCGTTGTTAGTCTGAACAATGTGAGGTGAATGGAGGAAATTCCACTGAGCAGGTTCAAGGTTTCCTAAACACACACACACACACACACACACACACACACAAACCCACAACGATGTACGCAGAATCCTTCACTACTACATGATTTCATATTCAAAGAATGAAAACAAGAATATAAATTAACTGATCTATTAATGACATGTTTATTTTTATCTAATTAATCTTATATAGGAGTTGAACATATACTGCAACACATAAGTTGAAGAAACATGAAATATAGTTACAGGTTCAATAATTCATTAATAATGGATGATGAATAATGCATCATTTTTCAGCAGTAATTGCCACAAAAATGCAGACAACATTTGTTATCAGAGTGGGCAAACGCGCACATTTTTCTTGTTCTGGTGCAAAAACTATAGTGATCTCCGCTGCTCGCAACTCACAACACTGTGTAATTGTTTCTTTAATACTTTAATACTTTAGTTAAAGTACATTTTGAGCTCAAATGGGCTTTTTGTCAGCTACAGAGGTACATCTGGTTTTGTATTACTGGATAATTATTGGAACAAGGAACCGCAGCTTCAAGTCAAAGCTCACAAACATAACCAGGCGGACGCTTGGTCCCATTTTCTAATGAGTGTTTAGAAGTTGTAGCTAATGGCTTTATTAATGGTTCATTAATAATTTCTCCTGCTTTGTCTTTAGTTGCAGAGCATTGGTGCAACAATCCATTTATTAACTATTTATTAACATTTACAACTGCAGACTTATGACTTATTAACATTTATGATAGCAGATGACTTACTAACTTTTGCTGACGGCTGATTAGAAAGTGAGAAACTCATTAGCATTTCATTATTGATGTGATTATTAATGATGACTCTCCAGAAAGAGAGATTTTTCACAATCTGGCAACCCAAAAGCTGCTCTTATTAATGACTTATAACTAATCAATAAAGTATTAGTAAACCATTTATAAACATTAATAAAAACAATAACCCCCTTATAAAGGGTACCTTATTACAAAGTGGTGCCAGAATTTGAAACCTAAAAAAGCACACAAATTAGCACATCATTTAGTCAGCACCTTTCTGACATTGTTTCAGCTGTAAATTGTGGATTCACATCACTGATATTTATCCTTCACTGCGCTGCCTCTTCCTTCCTTCCATCTCTTCATTCGTCTCCTTTGACTTCTCTCCCTCCCATCCTCCCCGGTTCCCAGATCAACTTGAGGTGTCTATGGGAAATCATTAGTATAGATTGTTCTGCAGTGCTGCGTCAATACACACACACACACACACACACACTAACTTGTGCATAATATGCCCTCTCTGCATCTAATAGTGGAGGGATGTTTCAACTCTCTTTGCTGTTTAAAGTGTAATACTGAGAACAAATCCTTGGCAAGGGATTACTGTGTGTGTGTGTGTGTGTTGCTATGATGATGGTAGAACTCGGACACAGTCAAACACACACACAAAAGAGATTGCAAAAAATGATGACAAACACTCGTGCAGTGTGGCAAAGACAAAGGTGTGCTTTGTCTGTCCACGTAAGTCAACGGTTCTCAGATATCAAAGCAGAGAAGAGAGAAAAAGAACCACAACAGGATGTGGGTTAGAGTGACAGAAGAGAGGGAGAGAGAGGTGTGTGTGTGTGTGTGTGTGTGTGTGTGCACATGAAATGTATCAAAGATGGAGGGAATTTCCATTGAGAAAAGAAAGAATTTGATACTGATATCAGACATATTTCAAATTCTCAGACGCACGTATGTGAATGCTCGCTTTTCTAATGCTGCTCATCAGTCCTGCATGCTGTCATGCCTCAGGTATGGCTACTGTCATTGCCATTGCATTTTTTTTTTCATTTCAAACATCTTCCCCACTCCTTCTCTTTGCCCTTCTTTTTCTCCTTCTCATTCTTGGTCAGATTGGCGTTTAGCTCAACTCTATTAATATTTCATGCTGCCACTCCAATACCTGCCTATCAATAACCGAGACAAGACACACCTCAGGTCCAATCCATCATACTCACAACTGACCAGGCTGCAAAATTGTCTGTGTGTGTGTGTGTGTGTGTGTGTGTGTGTTGATAGATCATTTGTTTCTGCTGACAAAGCCCTAGCCGTTGGTTTGTATAAACGGGCTGAGGACTCCACAGCTGAGAGATCGAAATAAGCCATTTATCATTTCCCATAGACACAAATATTCACACAGTCACACACACACACACACACACACACACACACACACACAGATGTTTACTGGCACACAGGGTTGAAAAATCAATCCAGATTGTCTCTAATAATCAGTCAAAAAATAAAAAGTTTACAGGACATAGAAGAAGGAAATGAAATTAAATAAAATTAATTAGGAATAAATACATTAAATACAATACATGTCTTTTCTTTTCTACTTTGTAGTTATCAAACTCCTTAATTTTTAACTTGCAAAGTGACTCTCCTAAGCACACCACATCTTTACACAGTATCACTTGTGTCCAGTTTCTACAGCAGTATGTCATATTAATAACAGGTTTATGTCTCTGTTATTTGCTGTAAACACAAAGGACAAACTGTCTATCACTTACAAGTTCGATGTGTGTGTTTTTTGTGCCTCCATTCTGATGAATTATACACTATGCAAATTGTAGCAACAGGAGTTCATTAGTTATGGCGTAAACAAATTTAAAGATGGGATTAGCTGTAACTGTGTTGCTGGTCAGATCATTGGTGCTGGCAGCAGTAAGAGTAGTTGTATTTGTGGAGTTTTATATGTATTTGGAAACTACATTTCCTACGTGTACTCGCATGAAAAAAGTGCAGGTGTGCTCTGTTGGATGTCATTGTAAGATTTGAGATTCCCTGATAAAGGTCTAGTGACTGAAAACTTGGCTTTATTAGTGAATATTCACATTGTGCAGAACCGTTTCCATATTTGATGTTTTGGGGGCTTCAGCATTGTGTCGTGAGTAAATTTAAAATACAGCAAATGAAGTAGAACAGCAATTTTGCTCATAAATATTTATTTATTGTTATTATTTTCTTTCTTTATTTTCATTTTTATCCACTACAGTGCTGTCGGCGACTTCTAGCTCCAGAACAGCTACTAAATGGATCTTGTGGTGACTTTGTTTTTTGTCAACTGCTGTTTCCAAAGTCAAGAATGAACTTTTAATTGCAACCATTACGTCAACATGGATGAGAAGCCCTTAAAGTGACCAGAAAAAGAAAGATACTGCTATACTAACACAAGACCGATGCGTGGTGGGTAACTGCTGTGGTGGTTACGACTGTTTGTGAATGCAGTAAAAAGCAATGAAAAGGTTTCACTGAATTGTCCTTAAGCCAGCCCAGTCTAACTATCATCAGCATGCGAATGTGAGGCTTGTTTTAATCCACCTGTGCGCCTTCAAAGCAACTGCGCTATTTCAGCACGTTGGTGACACGCAGTAAAAAGTGAGAGCAATAGACAGTTTGTGGAGAAAGCACACCAATGATCCAGTGCAAACAAAGTTACTGGGACACTTAAAACCATCCATCCATTTCTTTTGTACCCACTTATCTCGTGCAGGAGTTTTCCAGCACTTATCCCACATGTTTGCCTGCATTTGGGACTATAACTACATACTCATGTGTAAATGCACAAATAAACAAATGAAACAAGATCACACAAGATAAAAAAGTTTTCCATTTGCTCTGCACCTGAACCATGGATGCTGATTTTTGTTTTTCAGTAACATGTAGCCTAGAAGAGACTGAGTGGCATTATCTGTGGATCAGCCAACTCCCCGTAACAAGAAAGAGAATCAAAGCAGTGGAGGAGAGACGGGAAGGGGCGACGGGGGCGCAGAGATGCATGGTAGAGGACTTCAAAGGTGAACACAGAGTTCACACAGATATGAGGCGCAGACAACAGGGCCGAGCCCACATAGACTCTACAAAAAGAGAGAGAGGGCAGAACTGAGAACATACACATAACATACACTCGGTGGGGTGGTGGTGGGAGGGGGGGGGGGGACAAAGCTGCCAATACTGTCAACAATAACATCCTTCATTCTTGTTGTGTGTCTGTGAGTGAAGAAGCCAGCTGGCAGGCAGACAAGAGGAGGAGGAAATGGGGGCTTTAGGGGTCCAGTGGGGGCCTTGGAGGGTGGGTGCTGTTGTGGGGGTGTGAGCCAGGTATCAGGTGTATCTGGGCTGAGAGGCCCCTCGCATGGGCATCCTATTCACCTGCTGCCCGGGCCTGGACAAAGGCTGGGGCTCTGGGGCTCCGCTGGGCCACAGACAGGCCAGGTAACACTAGAAGGTCTTAATGGCTCCAAGGTGAAGGGAAGATGGTTAGAAGAAGATTATAACATGGGAAAATGTTGGCTTTTTGACGAGCTGAGGCTCCACCATCACCACAGTCACCTTTTTCCCATGCAGCCGTTTGGAATAACTGAACAGGGCAATGCGTCACAGAGTGTTTATTTATATGGCCCACAAATGTCTGTATTTATTTATTCAACATAATAACATACAAGGTGAAAATCAGGCTGAATAAATCAATAATGCTAATCACAAAACCAGTACTGTGTTACTCATACACTGATCACCCTATGACACAAAAATCTGATTATTAAAACAGCAATTGCAGCACGAACATTTAGCAGTTTCATCATTACTTTCTTGCAGAGAGTGAGAGGAGAAGATCAATACTACCCTCATGTCTGTGGTTTCGATCTTCTCATCTAACTCTCGGCAAGAAAGCAATTAAGTTTGTTTCTCAAAATGTCAAACTATTCCCTTAAACCAGTCTATTCCTTCTTTACTCTCTACAACCTGGGTATTTCTCTGTAAAAAATAATATAAACTGAAAATAATGAGCCTTGACTGAATGTTACAGAAAATATGGTAAAAGTTCAAATTTACCAGTAAGTGCGCACATTTTCTAGTTAGACAATATATGTAGACATGAGGTATATCTGTATATTGTTAGTTAATGTGAGCATCTCTATTAATTCATGTCATGTTTTTTAAAGCTGATGATGTAACCCATGAATACTTTCTTACAAAGCATTTGTTTTTTAACATCAGCGATCTGTGTGCAGCTTATTGATGTCACCTCATTTCTTAATACTGAAGCCCTGACAACTTATCTCTTGCTGTTGTTCGTGGTTTTTTCGTCAATAAGTTAAAAAAAAAGTGCAGCTTAATGAATAAATATGGAATGAGAAAAACTAGTTATTGGTTTTGAAGAGACAAGGCCAGGTTGATTTAGCTTTCACTGATTCAGCTGTTTTAGTGGCCTTACTTCAAATACCTCAAATGTTCATCAATCTTGAAATGTTTAGAAACAGACAAAAATCCTTATTGATAAAGTGAACATAGAAGCTCACATACTACATCTGTGTGTGTGTGTGTGTGTGTGTGTGTGTGTGTGTGTGTGTGTGTGTATGAGAGAGTATGAAACTGATCCGTGTTTTAGCGCCAGGTTGTCCCCGTGCAACAACAGCAGTGACATTTATGAAAGAAAAGGCGTGTTGATTTCTGCATTGTTCTGTACATTTTACTGCAGACACATACCTGCTGCAGAGGGCTGAATCTAAACAATAATTACCATACCTGACTGACATACAGACAGACAGGTGTGTGTGTGTGTGTGTGTGTGTGTGTGTGTACGCTCAAATGATTCTTCTTGTTTGCTGTAACTCATAGACTCAAGACTTTTTTTATTATTGAAAAATAATAACTTGTCTCATACTGAGACAAAACTGACTATGATTCACTACAAAAAACATCTTTGTTGTTGTTTTGTTTTACTTGTTAATTGATTTATCAATCAATTCAAATTGTTCTAATTGTTTTATTGTTTGTATATGTATAGGTTAGGTTGCAATTTTATTATTGGATGCAATATTAATGTTGTAACTTTATTATTAATTATATGAAGTACAAACATTGTTGACTATATGTATTTTATTTGAATATGGACCCCAGGAAGTCGCCTTGGCAACAAGTATTGGGAATCCCAATGAACAATCAGTCATTTGGCTTAATTTTAAACCTTTTTTTTATCACCAAGAAAAAAATACTTCCTTTGGGCTGACATAATTCCACTTCCACTGTTTCCAGTGATGTTTACCCTGTTTTAAAACTTTCAAAAGCTGCGTCATGTTTGAGCATCTGTTAAGTCCAAAACACATTGGTGGCGTACGGCACATGTAATAAGCAGCAGTGCACACCTTGTTTTCTGTGTAAGACGTGCATCAAGTGACACTTAAAGAAAAATAAGACTTAACTTCGCAACATTCATTTGTCATTTCCTTTGTTTCGGAATTAGGTAATATAATTTTAGTTCCCAATGGCAGATTTTGGCATTCAATAATAGGCTAAATGACTTGATAAGATGGGAGTGTTTCTGCAGTGTTGCTTTTGTAGAATAGGAGGTCGTTTGCCTAAAACTTTGATGTTACTTTGACGTTAGATTCTTGGCCACATTTCCTCTTTAATTCTCTATCTGAGCAAGACTATATGGTTAAAAACATGTTCAAATACTATTAGTTTTTAAAAGTTATAAAAGGTTGTACATTACATTATAAGAGATTAGATCATGGTATAGAGAGCTACAGTAGTGAACAGTCTGTGAGAGAGAGAGAGATGCGGTACGGAGTACGGTGGGTAGGATGGAAAAAGTAGAGACATCAAAGAGCAGTGGAAGAGAGAAACAGCTGGTCAGTGTGTGTGTGTGTGTGTGTGTGTGTATTGTATGTGTGTGTGTGTGTGTGTGTGTGTGTGTGTGTACATGAACACACCTTCAAAGGGGACCCTAGATGTGCCAGCCCACCTGACTTCAAGCTTCAGTATAGGGACAAATACACAACTCATGCACTCTTGCAAACTCACAAACACACACATGCTCTGAAATAAACACACACAGCCGACTGAACTCTTCTCTCTCACATACACATGTACTGTATATGCAAACCCCACCTGTCACTGTGTCTGTGCATGTTCCTGCGTGTGTGTGTGTGTGTGTGTGTGTGTGTGTTTCTTGTCAGCGATTAAAGCACACAAAAGTCACACACAGATAAATCACCAGTTCTGTGGATGTTGGGGGGTGTACATGTCCTGACATGTCCAGACTCAGTGCACCACAGCTGGGCAGGATCGTCCTGCATTCAGCCTCTCTGGAGGAGAGAACCAGGCTCGAGCTACAGGGTGGAAAGAGGAGCTGATGAGGCCAATGTCAAATTTTTGCTGTGCATAGTTTCTGCATTGTTGCTGGAGCATTCTGCACTTTATCTGTCGTGTTGCAGAGGAATTTCATGGGAAGCTTTTTTGTCTTGACATCTTAATATTTGAGTCTAAGTTTAAGTCATTAAATCCAGAGCTGCTTTTAAGCCAGCTGCTGCATCTCAAGTCTCTCAGTTCAAATGTCACGTCTAGTCTTAAGTCATTTAGGCAAGTCAGAATGTAAGTCAAGTCTTTCAGGTCTCTGAATGCTGACCATTACAAATGACACGGCATTTGAACATTTTCTTTAAAAACTCTTACAATCATATGGTGTTTGTTACATAACTGAGACCAAGTCCCTTCAATGTATAGACTTACAGTGATAAATAAATATCAAATTTTCATATTATTGTGTGGCTATACAGGATTTCACTACTCCAAAACAAGTCCAAGTCAAGTCTCAAGTCCTCGTTGTCTCATGTCTGCAGCTCTGTTTCAGCCAACTCTAAGCAAAAGGGGTCTTCACACAGGTTTCACACTTTTAATTAAACCACTTATTTACCTTTACCTTACATAATATTTATGACTAAATGTACTTGTCACAGGTCAACAGGATAACATACAGGTCTGATAAGAATATTCAATGATAAAGCAGCTGCTGACCGGTTAGAGGCTGTGAAGCGGTGATGACCAATTGTAGTCAATTAAACGATCACTCCACTTCTGGGAAATTACTTTTGTCGTCTTACTCAGAGTCAGATGAGAAGAACTATATATCTATATCAGTTTCTTCTCTGTGTGTTCAGTACAGATATTGGTCCAGGACATGTTCAGCCTGGCTTCGCACAAAAGCTGCAAACAGAGAGAAACTGCTAGCGTAGCTCCATCAAGAATCCAACAACAGACATGTTTCCATCCAAATGTAGCACAAATCTTAACAGAATTTACAGAAAATCTGTAAAAGATTTTCTACTATTGAGCGAATATTAGAAGTTGAGCGCAGTGAGATAAACAGCTGGTGGCGCTGATTCTCCAGTCAGGTGTCATTAAACCATTGTAGTAGAAGAAGGTGCAACGAGATGACGTAATGACAAGAGCGCCAGTCAAACCTTAAACAGTGGAAAATAATGTAGAAAACGTGATGGATGTTTGACATTGATGTTTGTTTCATGTATTCGAGGAAGGTTACAGTCTCCTCATCGCTCCACACAGATCTGATGTTTTCGTCTCTTCAGTGGACATTATGTCACATGCTTCATCTACGTCTGTTTCCAGTGAATTTTGTCACATTTTGCTTTTATTGATACACCAACTTTTCCACCTCAGCCAAGCGTAAAAAAAACTTTTTTTGTGCTATTTGTGAGTTTCTTTTCGAATTTTCGGCATTTCCATCCAGCAGGTGATGTTTGCCCTCATAAATCTAAGTTGTAGCGTTGAAGCGTATGATTTGCGGTGTCATTTACAGCTTTGTATTGTGATATGACAAGTGACAAAATTACTGAATGAACACTGCTTTCTTTCACTTCCAAGGTTTGTCAGTGTGGAGCAGCACTATGATACACTGCTTCACTGGAGAGAAAGAGCGTGCGTGCGTGCGTGCGTGCGTGCGTGCGTGCGTGCATGCGTGCGTGTGAGAGTGCGTGTGCTTACCTGCACTCATGAGTGCGTAATTGAGGTATATCTAAGAACAACCTGAGGTGACGATGTTGTTTATCTCAGGTCAAAGCTGCTTGGAAGTGGTAAGGAGTACACACACACACACACACACACACACACACACACAAATTTAATAGCGCTGCAGCCAGGAAAGGAAACTCCCTGGCTTAGAAAGGCAGTGATCACTCATATCCTGATCTTCTGATAACAGTGTGTGTGTGTGTGTGTGTGTGTTTCTTTTGCCATAGTTACTGTCTGTCTTCGTTCATTAGTACAGCTGCTACAGTACGAATAAGACAAGCATTCCATAGCTCTGCTGCCATTTATTCTGCACACACACACATGCACGTATGCTTTTCCAAATATTGTCTGTCACCTCCACATGTCGTAACGCCTCAGGTATGGATACTGTCATCACAGGCAAACACCGCTCTCTATTTCTTTGTTGAGGTCTCTCTCCATTTGAAGAGAAATCATCGGTGAGGCAGAGGTGACACAACCCCAAAATAAGACATGATCAGATACCTTCTATCTGTGTGCGTGTTTGTGCCTGTGTGCGCACAGCAGCTGTGACTGATAAGAACAAGCCCAATGAATAATAACATATTATTAGAGCAATCCTCCTTTTGTTGTCGATAACTGTTATGTGAAGACCTAAACCAAGTTATCTTACTTACATTAAGGTGGTAATCTTGAAGAAGTACACAGGTTTGTTTTAAAATAAGAGGCATAACTAATGGAGGATAGAACGCATATAACAAAAACAGCAAGTAACAGAACTTGTTTTCAGGTGCTCTAAAAATCATAAATGTAAAAATCAATAAGCATTTGCCTGTAGGCACCATACAGATTTCTGGACATGACATGCAAAGTAATTGCAAATAAACTGCTTAAACTCTCTACAGCGACTTTAATTAATATTTTTACCCTAGCAATGGAGCACACGACATGTGTTAGGTGAAAGGGATCACTCGCAATGACAAACCCACAGAGAATTATTAAACTCTGCTCTACAAAGCATTTTCATTACCGCCCACAACTTTATTGTTTTACTTCACTCTAACTGTTGTCATCGGCAGGAAGCTGTTTTCAGTGACAAAGCTCTAACAACCCACTGTACGCTACCTGCTCAGCACCAAACGGCAGACAGACACAGTTAGCGACTAGCTGGTGAACACAGTGGAGCATTTAGCTGCTAAAGAGACAGATATTTCCCTCAGGAGTTGGTGGAGAGCAAACACAGAGCTAAAAGAGAGTGAATGTTGGACTTACATTCATCAGGTGGTCAGAAACACAACTCCAGGTAAATGATAATGTTGCACCGTAACTGCTGGATGTGTAAATAGGCAACTGTTTGCTGACAAGTTCGCCATATCAACTTAAAAGGTGAAAATACAATATGTCAGTGTTTTCTTTACTGCTTGTTTCTGCTGCCCCCAAGAGGCCCTCCCAAAAAATCTGTTAATGGAGGTTAAAGTTTATGCAGGTAATCATCGGCAATCAAGGCTTTTTGTATTCATGTAAACAAAATAGTTGCACAAAAATGTGGGCTATGTTGAACAGTTAATCCACCTTTTCAGAATTTCTTTCTGGGTTTCCCCCAAGAAATAGTTCAGCAGACGTGACGAGCGAGATCCTGATGCAACTTGTCTTGTGATCAATATAGTTTGTAGATGATGGCCTAAACAATAGCCACACTCATTAACTATATGGCATTTGCTGTATGAAACAGTAGTGCTCTTTTCCCCTGAAGATTAATATTTTATTTGATAAAAGTATTTTAATTTTTATTGATGTTTGTGGATGTGCTCTTTACTTCAGGTGAGGCGGTCCACCTCCACTAGACTGGTACATGCAGTTTACACAAATGTCAACATCATAATTAATGTTGCTCCAGGATGATCATTGCGACAGACCAATCACTTTGTTGTGATGTCATAGCTTTGCGACTGGGGGAAAAAACTACAAAAATACTAAAGCACGCCTTCTTGCTCGCACACATATGCAGTGTGGAACAGAAGGTAAGCATTAAAAATACTTTCTTTAATAATATGATAGGACATATGACTTTGAGTACATTTGCATCATATGGACCAGCGGAATCTAGTTTAGCTAGCTATTATTAGCTAAATGTAACTTACTCCTGTTGGTTGATAGTGTTAATTCTAGCTAGCATTAGCTATCTCCTTTACAGAGAATGGCTAACCTTGGCTTCTAACCAGATACAACGTGCATTTCTTCTATAATAACTAGTCAGCTAACAGTTAATGTTTATGTTCACAGCCTAATGAGAGCTGTGGTGCTCGCCACAATATCTGTCACCAATTTACCAACATAAATACAAAATGATAAAAGTGCAGGTTTAATAACCAGTGGCCATGTTGACATTAGTTCTGTGCAAACCTACACAAGTTAGCCTAATGGTTAAGGGTTGAGTCAGAGAATTGAAATAATTACCCTAAATATAACTAACTGGCCCAGGGATGTGGAATAAACGAATAAATAAACGATTACCTATGTAGCTAGCAATATTTGCCCAGGATTAACACACGTTTGTCCAGGGCCTGTCATGATCCCAAGGACTCTTGCGTGGACTGTGTGTGTTGTGGCTCTTGTTTCTAAGTTTCCTGAGTCTGTCTCTTGTGTGCTGGTCTGTGTTTGTTTCTCGCTTGTGTGATTAGGATCACCTGTGTTTTATTGGAATCACCTGTGTCTCGTTACCCACCTGTGTCTGCTTCCCTCGTTGTCTCCTCCCCTTTATATACTGGTCCTGTTCCTTTGTTCCTTGTGGGTTCATTGTCTATGTCTGATGTAGTTCTCGCCTAGTATCTCTTGTTTCTACAAGTGCTTAATTGTCAGAGTGACAGTTGTTTGTTTTGCTGTTCCTGCGTTGTCACTTGCATTTGGACTGCTGTTTTCGTAAGTTCACCTTTTGAGTTAAATAAATCCTTTTTTGCATTACCTCGCCTCTCCTGTCCTGCGTTTGGGTCCTACACCTGCTGCCACAAGGCCCATCATAACAGGGCCATCATATAAAGATTTGTCCAGGGACATCATTTTAAAGTTTGTCTTGGACCACTAGATTTCGCTGGTCCTTCATATGATGCAAATGTACTCAAATTCAATTAATTATGATGTTGTAGGAACAACACCAACATGGCAATATCATCTTCATTTTGTCTAACCATGGAATATCTAAGATGTTATTATAACGTTATTTTCCCTGTGATAGATCATAATGATAGTCATGATATTAAGTATGTAAACTGGGATAAAGTGTTAATTTATATCACATTTGTCAGTAATTATAGTGTCAGACTTCCTTCCACTTCAAAATCAAAATGAACATTCGGGGACAGGAACAGGTGGAGAAGAAATACGAACCACTTGATACCACCCTGACATTTGTCAGCCGGGGGGAGGACTTGGATCCAGTGTGTAAGATTAATTTCCTGTCTCACTGAGGAGCATGTAGACAGAACGAGGACAGTTGCTGTAGTTTTCATTTTATTACTTATCATTGTTTCATTTTCTTTTCAAGAGCAATTCAGTGTTACCCAAAGCAACCCTATTCCTTCTCTATTTCTGACAATTGTATCAATGGTAATTCACCACATACTGATGTATGTGTTATTAATGTTGTGTGCCTCAGCCTCAGATGATGCCGACAATTGTCTCAGGGCAGAGATGTTCTGTGCCCACGCTGTCACTCCTGACTCTCTAACATGATGGTGTCGCAGCCAGCTGGATGAGGTATCTCATGTCTTGAAAACATTTTTTGTATGTAAATTTTAAAAAAGCAATGTTATCAAATTGGGAAGGAAGCAGTGAGTAAAAAGACAAAGACAGTTGGTAGCATCTCGTGGCAGAAAATGGCGAGCACAAGATGTGTAACTCTGAAACAAAGAACTAAATATTTATGTGTAGTATTACTGTAAACAAAATGTTAAATTAACATGACCAAACTCTACACGTTAATGCGTCATTTTCTGCCACCTACTGGCGAGTGCAAGATGTGTAAACATGCTTTTATACCACTATTGTCATCACAGTCTGACTGATGTAACACAAGAGATGCTACCAACTGTCTTTGTATACTCACTGCTTCCTTCCCAATTTGATCATATTGCTTTTTTTTAAACTTATATGTGGGACAAATGGGACTCCCCTGTCTGTCTTCCTTTTTTTGATATTTGGCATGCTGTAAGCAAACATGTGTTTCCACTGACTATTAGCAGTTGAAAATTAGCCAAGATGGCTAAACTGCCACATTTACAGAAATGTCTATTAATATGCACTGTCCCTGTAACCTTTAAACTGTATAAATAAGATAAATTAGCATTCAACTGATTATTATCATCTAATTTAGTTTATGTAGGCCTTTAGGTTTTTAAAATATAAATGAAAATACTTGCTTCAGTATCACCAGCCATGTTTTCACCTCATGTGACCTAGCCTGACAGCTAGCTTGACACATGTCAGTCATTTCTATTTTTAGTTTACTAAACAGTGATTCTAACAATACTTGTTTGGATTCCTAGACATTTGATCTCAGGACAGTATTCAAGTTTTGCTGGTAGCTTTCTCTGGGAGTTTCAAATGTGGCTCCTTTTTTGTAAGTAGGAAGATGATCTGACTGAGCATGTGCAGAGTGAGTGTAATCACTCGCTTGTTTCTGATTGGAGGAGTTCAAGGTGTTACAGCCGTCCCATGTTACAACTGTCCCTGGTCTCCCCTACCTTCTGTTCCCCACTGCATATGTGTGCGAGCAAGAAGGCACGCTTTAGTATTTTTCCAGTCTTTTTCCCCCAGTCGCAAGGCCATGACATCACAACAACATGATTGGTCTGTTGCAATGATCATCCTGGAGCAACATTAATTAGGATGTTGTAGGAACAACACCAATATCAGATTGTGCAGCTGAACCCCGTCTGTGTGTGCGTGTGTGTGTCTGTGTGTAAGGATTAATCCTTCATGTTTGCACTGACAGCTACATGTTTCATAAAAGAGCAGATAGATAAAAGCATTGAGGAAGGCTGTGTTGTTGTGAAGTCATGTTTTGTTCTGAAAATCTGGCAACTCTTCAGCCTGACCGCTCTCTACACCTCTCCCAGCTGAGAACACAGTAACACACACACACACACACACACACACACACACACACACACACACACACACACACACACACTTGCTTTTAGAAAAGGTGTAATAAAACTTCCCTGTCAGTCTTTCATGTGTGAGGCTTAAGAGCTGTCACACTAACAGGAGGAAACCACCATGCTTTGATAGGACCTCCACACTGAACAGAAATCTGCACACAGCATGCATGGACGTGTGTGTGTGTGTGTGTGTGTGTGTGTGTGTGTGTGTGTGTGTGTGTGTGTGTGTGTGTGTGTGTGTGTGTGTGTGTGTGTGTGTGTGTGTGTGTGTGTCTCTGCGTGTGTGTGTGTGTGTCTCTGCGTGTGTGTCTCTGCGTGCCAGATATTCTCAGGTTTCATTGCTCAATAAGGCTACTTGATATCTAAATATATATTAAATAGTGGTAAGGTTAAACGGCACTGACTGACTGTTTGAGCTCCGCAGGACACTATGCATCAGCGTATTAAAGAAATTTATAGACACCGTGTTAATGAACGCTAATAGACGGATCATTCCCTAAAATTGCAATGATTTTGAGATTTTAAAGGTATCCTGTGGAGTTTTTTATGTTTAGTGGCGCTATGGAGCAATGTTTTACAAATGTATCCGTCATATCAAACACAACAAAACCAACACATCGAGAGAGAGAGAGAGGGAGAAAGTGGGCAAACAGAATAAATGGAAGAGAAAAAGGAGCAAAAGCTCAGTCACACAGTGGAGGAACTGAACCTCGATGCAAACCCACTTAGGATTGATCACAAATAGGAGATAATCAATTCAACTCCAATTGAATTCACATCAAGCAGAGGGGAAAGGCATTTCAACAGAGCAGCAGAGGCGTTCTCCTCCTCCACCATTGATGGTGTGTTTGACACACATTTGTCATGTCGAGACCTTGTGGAGAATTCCGACCGATTATTCAGTAAAAATCCATATCTTTCTACTCCCCCGCCGTTTCTGGAAAATCTCTGCTGTCATTTTTTTTCTTGTCGTTTCTCATTCGCAGGGCTTTGTCCTCGGTGCAGTGCGGAGTCACCTGGGGTATTGGGTATTTATGATGACTATACAGTCTGTGTGGACTGAACAAACACACACACAGGCATCTCCCCCACGATGAACACACAAACGCTGTTCCATTGATATGCTAATCTAGTGGGGTGGGGAAGTGCAGGACTCTCATTTAGTTAAAATCATTACCCCTCCCACAAGATAGATAGAGATAAAGGGATTTGGGGAGAAAGGAGAAAACAGGGAGGTGGAAAGAGAGAGTAGGGCAGATGAGGTGACAGGAAAATATGAGAAAAAGAGACAGAGAGGAGAAATGAGGGATGAAGAGAGAATAGCATGAAGGGCAATCCTAAAATTAGTCTCTGCAAATTCTGCTGCAGAGAGCATCACTTTCTGTCTGTCCTCTCTGCCTCTGTCCTTTTCTCTCATTCACATCACACACAACACACACACACACACTGCAGAGAGGAGTGTTTTGCAGAGGGAAGTCTTTGCAGTGGTCGATAGCACTTGGCGAGTGATCTATCGACAGAGTGGGAGCGTGTGAGAGATGAGTTCAATATACTTCAATTTAGCTCCACTTGCTTTAATTACTTCCACCGTGTGTGTGTGTGTGTGTGTGTGTGTGTGTGCGTGTGTACCCCCAGAGGCTGAGCGGTGTTAGACTACCCGTGAAGGCTGATAATAAAAATACAGCTTTGGCCATTATTGAATTCAGGGTCTGCTGAGTATTTAGGAGGGTCCTGGGGGTTGTGGCCCCTCAAGGTGTGCATTTATTTAAAGAATATGGTACATTTCTAATCATTATGTCCATTTCATATTGTCTTGTGATTTATAATCTTTGTTTTTTGTAAAATGATAAATATTTTCAGCCGCTAGATTTCCTCCAGTGATTAAGAACACGTGACCCAGTAGGTTCAAGCTGGCCGGCCTGCTTAAATAAACGGCAGCTTTATGCTGTTGATGAGCCCAGAAGGACAAATAACAATGGAAAACAAACTAATCTCACTGGCTACATGTAAAGGCTTTAGCTTGCCTTGGGTCCACTAAAGACCAGCATACGGCTACAAACCATGTAGCTTTTTCACGAGAGACTGTCCTCTTGAGAAAAACAACAGCTTCAGTCGTTTTTAAAATTACCAAATGTTTACAAGGACCTCTTGTGGCCGTGCAAATTATGACCTTTGTGTCTCAGAAACAAAGGCAGAAGTAGTGTGGAGTTCTCATAGTGCCCCAAAACCTGTTAGAGAGGAAGTCTGAGTGGATGGATGTGTGGCTGCAGCAGTGGGTAGGGCGGTTCAACCATTTAAGAAAAAGTGTGAAATACTGTGGGAAATACTTTTCTTTACTTTCATGCAGAGAGTTAGATGTGTGTAGAAGTATGGAGTTGCTTAAAGCAGGAAGTGATTAGCTTAGCAAAGTACAAAGATTGGAAGCAGGGGGAAATAGCTGGCTCTGTCCAAAGCTCAAAGACACACCTACCAGCACCTCTGAAGCTTTCAGCCAGCCAACAAGCAGACTCTATACAGAACTCTCCGTAAAACCATAACTGTAATTTTTGCATTTCTGTTTGGTTTGTGTACAGATTATCAATTTCCTATGCATGTATATCTGAGAAAAAAATGTCAGTTGTTTGGGTTAGGAAGGTGCTGAAACTGAAATTATTTTATTTGGACTGAAATAGTCAGTCATGGATAAATTGGTACATACATACATTGTTTGCTCCTTTATGTTGATTCTCTTTGCCTGGAAATTAATGTATCCAAGTTTACAAAGGCAAAACACATTGACTGTTTATGACTTTTAATTTGTTATAATGGCCTCTTCATTTCAAATATTATTTAGCCCTAACTCACTATAGATTCATTTCCTGTGGGACCTACTGTAAATACAGTATGTCCAACACGCAGTACATGTGCAGTGTATGCAGTAATTCTTCTCTACTGCATCTCTAATTGTATCTTTCAAACTTCCCTTCTGTCTGTACTGTGGCAGATTTTACCACTCCCTCTCTTCCTCTGTCACCCTCTCCCTCCCTGTACCCCTCCTTGTCTGGCATGTTAATGGATGTTTCCACTCCTATTAAGAATTTAGGAGTGAATTTGTCTGTGAATCCATAGCATTGAGCGAACATGTCCACCGTAAGCCACATAAATGATTTGACACCAAAAGGGTGGAGAACCACAGGGGAATAAGTGTCTGTTGTCTCATCTCTAATCCCTTCTTTTCCCTCCTATCGGTTCAGTTCCCAATACCTCTTTCTCTGCACTTCCACTCATGCTCAAGTTGCCATTTCACTTCCAGAGAGCTCTTATAAATGGAAAACAGGAAGTTTTAAAATAAAAATAAAAAAACAGCTTGATGCAGAAATGTTAGCGGCAGACAGCCATTTATCACTTTTCAAGTTTCACAAGTGGTGCAGTGACACTGATGGCTGAAAGTCTCTATAAACAATAATTAGAGCTTTTTATATATATATATTTTCCATTCATAAATTTCCTTAAAGGTACGCTACAGAGTTTTTGACCACTAGAGGTGCTGTAGAGGAGAATGTACCCATATTGTTTGTATTTCATGTTCAACCAGCATGCACACAAGTAAGCAAAGCGTGCCACTCTATTGAGAGTTTGTGCCAGATTTGTGTTTATGACTAAATACATGCAAAACTAGTGACATTCCCATCAGTCTCAGCTGTACTTTGTGTGCTAATTATGTTAGCATGTTAACACGCTAAACTAAGATAGTGAATATGGTGAACATTATACCTGCTAAACAAGAGCATGTTAACATCAAAGCACTGCAGTACAGCCCCAAAAAGCTGCAGACATGTCTAATTTAATATTTAAAAAAGTGGGAACTCATTCACCCACATTTTGAATAACTCACCTACAAAACACTTAAAGGATGAGTGGCTGCAGTGATTCTTTCTTACTTGACGGCTTTCTTTCCTCAGTCTTAATTTGACGTTCAGGAATAAGAACTTGGAGATTTCACACAGTACAACTAAAAGGAGGAAATTAACTTAATTAACTCACTCACTGTCCTATAGAGGATGTCCAGCTCCACCAGCTTAGGTGGTTATTCTGCTTCAGTTCATCGTCACAATGAGCATTTCCTGTACAGAAAAACAAAAAAAAAAAAGAAAAAACCTGCTTCAGACCTTCATACCTGCAGGTTCAACTGAGTTTGTTGTTCATTTTACCTCTGTGTGTACTGGCAAACGTGCATTACAGGGCACCCACGAGCATGATTCAGTCAGCTAAATTAATTAAAGTTAGAAGGTAGAAACTGTTTGCAGTTATAGACAAACCACTGATGACTGAACCCTTTCACCACCAATTATGGCATATTGATGTGTTTACATGACTTAAAAGGGAATTATTTTTTAAGTGTTGACACTGTCTTGTGAACTCAGGGCCACTTAAAATCTTAATGGCAACACCCACTGTAAACTAACAAATTGTGATTGTCATGATCATCTAAGAAACAAAGTTGTTTATCAAATATAATCTATGATATCTTGGGATCTGACAGAACTAGCTTTTTTTATTCCATGTTGTGTGTAATTTGTGGTTTGTGGATATGAGCTGAAGACAGTGGTTAGATGGGTATTTGACATGGAATCTGCACGGTGCCTTCTGCTCAACAACATGTTCTTCGCCTGCTGCAGAACCGTCGATGATAACAGGGTTGAAAATATGTGCACCGGTGTGAATCTTTCATCTGCAATATGTCAGGTAACACTCTTTCATTGAAACAGACCCAGAGAAAACAGCAGGAGGGTGTGGAGGTGCACATCAGGTACACTTGGTAAGCTTTAGCTTGTGATGTGGTTTGACTGTGTATTGTTGTGTCTTCTGAGATAATTTAACACTTATTTCTGCTGGCTTCCTCATAATGACTGTACTTTCTATAATTTTAAATGTATCCCCTTTCCATAATAATTCTGCTTTTGCTACTCAAATACATTTCTGTTAAAGTAATAGTCTGCAACATTTTAATTCAGTATATATGTCTGCCATTTAGTGCTGGGCAGGTAGCATACAGTGCGGAGAGACTGAACCGAAACAGTACATTTGCGGGCTGTAAAACCAAAACAATGAGCTGAAAGATACTAAAACTCTCTAGAGTTGACAGGAACTGCAGAGTTGTTGACAGCTCTCTGTAGTTCACCACAATGAACAACACATTTCACATTACGCAGTCATTTGATCCATTGTTGATATAACATATTGATTAGTGCAGCTTTGAATCAAACTTTTTTTTGCAGTTGCAAAGGTGGAAGTACAGTAGCGTGATGTTATACTGCTGTGAAAAGTGTGTGTGGAGACAGGGTGGATGGTTTGGCGTACAAAGCATGTGACTTTATAACACCTGAGACTCTGGTTCATGTCCTGCCAACAGTCAACATTGGTTACTTTTAAGGTGCTCTTTCCCTTCAACTTCACCCATGATCATTTGTTTTCTTTTTAGGACAAACACATTTGAACTCTGTGTATTTCAACTGTAAGGTGCAACTCCTAGATACTGTATTTGGTATCTTGGGAAATTGTAGGATACTCAACAGAATTTAAGTTTAAGTTTTGTGGGTTTGAACAGTGTGTTGCTGCACAACGCGTGTTTCTAAAGATGGAGCCACTCGTTGGTACGTCAGAGTTTAGGTTTAAGAGGTTAAGTCATTTGTTAGTCAAAAGTTGGATGAGTTCATAGCTGTCTAATATGTCTAAGAATTTTTTGTCTGTGTGTCTGAATTCACCACAGCTGAGTCACTGCACAGCACCATTAATCTCACACACAGAGAGGCGATGACAGACCGTGTGCGCTTGTGTTAAGTGTGTGCGCGCGTGTGTGTGTTGACGACTGCAGGAAGAACACCTGTGTGGACTCCGCTAGTCGCAGATATGTACCAGCAGAGATCACTGACTTCTACACCTGCCTGTTGAGAAAAACAAAAACCACACACACACACTCTTTATGGCACATAAAAGGGACAGTGGCTGAAAAGTGCTTGAATTGTTTTCACTCTGACATATTCTCTATAATATTAAGTTTGAAGGGGCCTAAAATGCTTACTGTCCTAATAGTACTTGATCACAGGACAAGAGACAATGAATTTAAAGCCATTTGTGCTTTAAATATTAGAGCATTTTCTTGCTTCTTGGGTAGAAGACATGAGAAGACATTTGTAATTTTTATAGCTTTATGGGACAGTACACTGAGGAGAAGGTCAGGAAAGGTGTAAGACAGAGGTGAAATGATTTTGCTCTGGTTATCTCTGCATGGACCATTACCTGCTGGATCCAACAGTGGAGATCTAACCAGTCGATGGAAAACCCCACAGAGGACAGACAGAGTGAAGAGAGGAGGTGGAGGCACAGCACTACACGCACAAACACACACACACAAGCCTTCACACATCAGTCAGACAGCCCTCTAGTCAGGAGAACCCCTGGCTCACCTTCACACAGATTCACAGATCACACACACACACACACAGAGGTTGTGCTGACATGAATCTACGCAGTCACTTTGACTCACATAAACATGCCTCCCCCTCCCCTGCAAACACACACACACACACTTCAAAGAAAGATTGTAACCTGACAGGCCGGCAAAACTAAGAACCCACATAGAGCTTTTTTTTCTTCTAATTCTTCTTCTCAAAAACCCACCTGTTTCTTACAAACTTTCAAGTCGTACCTCTCTCTCTCTCTCTCTCTCTCTCTCTCTCTCTCTCTCTCTCTCTCTCTCTCTCTCTCTCTCTCTCTCTCTCTCTCTCTCTCTTTCTATGTCTGACATACACTCTCAGTCAGTGTACGCATGCTGGTACTCAAGCACTGTCTGTCTGATGTTCTCTCCGTCTCATCCTACACTGTATACCCTTATCAGAGGATTATACACACACTGAACCATGTCTTAACTAGACACAATGTAGCCATGCCTGTACAACTGGGCAGATGTGAACCGCAGCGCCCTGTAATCTTATCTGAAACATGTTGCCGAGCTGATGAGCCTGTATGCTGGCACCGACCTATATATGGCAATATCTCCTTGATGTGAAATGCAGCTGGAGACAAAACTATTTGAGACAAATATGACAGAACTGGTGTTTCCCCAGTCAGGCAAACATAGGCCAGATGTTGAAGGGTACAGGCTGACAGGCAGCACTGAGCTCTGCTTCAGTAAGGTCAGGCAGTCTTTTTTGAGCCTTTTCGCTCACATCCCCAGCACGCGGGGGTCCTGTGGGTGTCACAGTAGGGGGGTTCAAGCATTGTACTTCACTCATGTAACCCTACAGAGCCTGTTAGAGCACTTACACACATTATTACACGTTATGTGGGGGGTAAATTCCTACATCACACGTGGTCACCAGGTAATTTTAGTCCCGTGCAAAGAGGGCTTAAGGTGTGCCAAGGTAATTCAAAAGACTGACAAGTTACCGGGCTCTGGTAACTGAATTATGCTTACTCCAGTTTCACCCCACTTTCAGAGTATTACCTTAATCTGATTACACTTAAATTATTAGAATGCTTATAAACACACTGACAAACTGACACACACAGAGAGGTTGATAAAACAATCTCACCCCAAGGCCCATTTAGTAGCTGCTCTGCAGCTTTTGATCATACCACAAGATTATCCTCAGCACATGGAGTTTGCCCAGTTGTCATGGAATTTACTGTTCTAAGCCCCGCCCCCTTAGTTACTGTTGCTACACCTGTCAGGTTTTCAGTTCTTGCACTGCACATATCCAGTTCACAATGATACTGGGGGGCAGATACTGTATATCCCTCTAAATTCTTAGTCATTTTTCAAACATTGGGTCTTTAATTTCACACAGAAGTAAACAAAAGCAGGCTTCTCAACTGTAGCTGGAGACCACCAATTATGCCAGCTGAAAAGATAACTGTCGCTAGCATATCTTTTCGTAGGTAGCCAGCTAGCTAATCATTGTTAGCTCCATGAGTTGGTTGAAAAAAGGGACTTAAATGTGCTCTTGATGGCTACATACATAACATCATGCTAAAAAACAGAGGCTACGCTATGAAGCAAAAAGTGTAAAATCAGACAGTTCTTTTGT
The DNA here is from genome assembly GCA_008360985.2 of Macquaria ambigua. NCBI lineage: Eukaryota > Metazoa > Chordata > Actinopteri > Centrarchiformes > Percichthyidae > Macquaria > Macquaria ambigua. The sequence continues at coordinate 91,324 of VMKM01001378.1, forward strand.
TTTGACATGATCCTTTTTGGATGCTTAGCTTACAGAAAAAATGTATGTTTAACTTACAGCATTACAACAAAAAAGACTTTGAGGATGAGAACTCATCGTTGTGTTTGGCAAAATGCTATAGTGACTAGTGGGCTGGGGTTCCTGAGCGTCAGCCTGTCCAAATTAAAACAGAGCCACTAAAATAACAGTGGATGTCCCACTTCTGAACAGGACTTTTTCTAATGCAGCCTGTAACCCCACAAAATAATGTAGTTAGCTAATATTATGCTGCTTGGTTTTGGATGTAATGCTACATTAGTGTGACAACTGTAGCTAGTAAGTTAGCTAGGCGAACATGATAACATTTGCAGTTTATGTTAAAGCATGTTATAGTTTTGCTCTTGTGTTCTTGGTTTTGGAAAGGCTACAAAATAAGACACCATCCTCTGAACTCTTGATATGGCAAATATTGCTCTTACAACAGCCCCGTCCACACAGCTTCAATATGTGGAGAAATCCAAAGCTTGACACACCTTTTGTGCCTAGTCACGGTTGCTAAACTGTGATTGGACAATCACTTTTTAGGGGAAGGGTTTAGCGAACGGTCAATTGTCAATGTTTAAATTTCCATTTTATCACAAAATGATCATCATTGGACAACTGGATAAATACCATCTGCTGAGGAAGACTGCAATACTGTTTTGTCCACTGCTGTTTCCAAGGTCAAGAATGAACATTGAAACTCAACACACAGAGCTGCCTTCCATCAGTTTTTTGTTTGTTTGCAATAGGCTGCAAAACAAATATCCCACACCTCCTTCTTTCTCATACTCGTCTTTCCCTGCCTTGCTACTTCATTTTCTAACTCCTCTGTCTGTCTCCGTAGCTCTCTTTCTCTCACCTATGCCAGAGTTGACATCTGGTCAATTCAGTCTCAGGTGTCATAAGAACAAGGGATGACTCACCCAAGACAGGCGGATGAAGAGAGAGATAAAGGGATGATGAAGGGGAGGATGAAAGAGTGTAGCAGTGCACTCGGCCTGCCAGTCACTTGTCTAATTGCGGTGTCTGTCCGAGGAAGCGCGTGCTGTCTCTTCACACGGATGACTTCATTTTATTTTTCTCCTTCTTTCCCATTACTCACATCACTCTATCTCTTTTAGCAGGACCATACTCCAAACCATTTGACACCCCTCTCTCGTTCTTGCTTTTCCAATGTCTCTCTGTCTCCTTTCTGTCTTTGTGTGACACATTTCACACTGGAAACTGCCAACAAGAACCATTTCGAAATACAAAAATGCAGAAATGCAAAAATTAAACTGAATTCATTTTTTATCTTGAAGAAATTCAGGAAAACCTGGCTTTTATTGTTACCTAGGAGACTACCACAGCCATTATGTGTCTCTCACTAAAAGATTTTTATATAATTTAGAGGAATGGTTTTGACCTTCAAGCTTGAAAAAGCGATCTGGAACTCAAAGTTTTAATGTCACATACGTAAAACATGGAGGAGTTTGTTGTTTAATGTTTTTTTCATTCTATCAGTATAGTAGTGTCTTACCAGCATCAGAGGTGTGTAACTGTAATTGAGCTTGGCCTCTTACTCCCTGAATGGCGACAATTGAAAGTAAACTTTACTACACGGATCAGTTCACAGTATCAGAAAGAATGGTCCTTTAGGTATTGGTGCTGTTATTGGGGTGAAAAAGCAAAGCATGCAATCTAGCTCTCTATTATTATTGGATATTACTGCCGTGAGCTAATGATGCTGTTATATGTTGTAGTAACATCTAACCTTTGAGAAGGCAGCCATATTGGTGGTCCATAGTGAGAGAGCATTGAATTGGACAGACATGGACCCAGTCTTTATTATTTGATTAATTAATCCAAGCTGTTATCTTCTTAACATTTGCACACCAGTTGCTTTAGTATTCAGACAACACTATTCCCGCAGTATGGAGAAAACCAGCCGCTTGCTAGTGTTAGCTACAGCAGTTCATATCCTGTCTAAACAATCTCTTGCCGTTGCTGCTTGTTGCCCTTTGCAGCTTAAGAAAGAGCAAAAGTAAAGTCACAGTTGTTGTATAAGTTGTTGTGATGTGCCTGTGAAGGTTGTGCCTGCTGCTTTATGTGAATCAGCCACTGCAAGTCTTGGGATATGTGCCAGCTAGTGATACTACTCAACTAATGCTTGACTTTGATCCATTGAAGTACAAACGAGATGTGAAATGCTTTGTCTCACTGTCTCTGCTTTTAACAGACTTTATCAGCATTGTCAGCCAGGACAAGTACGACAATGCAATTGTCAATTTCCCAATAACATTATATGGAGAGTCTGCAAGTTTGTGCTGTGTATACTTTTCCGTATGGATAGATACTGTATATTAAAGGGGCACTCCAGTGATATTACATGTCAAAGTCAATTTACTAGTCTTGGGGAGTACTACTCAGCCTGTATAAAACAGTTGTTATTGTGTCTTCTGTGGCTCTGCAAGAGCCTTGTCAAGTCTGAGAAAGTTACCCAAGTGACATCACTCGAGTAATCTTGGCTTTGGCTTGGAGACTTCAAATATTTAACACAAATTGGGGTTGTGGAGTTTGAAACTCATGGGCGTTTACCAGGCAAGGAGGGCCTGACAAATGACGCTATCGAGTTGCATTATGGGAATTTTAAGGATCCATCGTTTTTGGAACTTGACTAAAAGTCAGAATATCTCTATCTCTGCTGCATCAACTTATCAAAGTGCTATACTTAATCTCCATTTTAACTATTTCTTATTCTTTTGAACACCAGCTTTAAAGTTAAGAACCTGTTGCTCCAACAACAGCTCCAGATACAATTTGGGCCTGTCTTGAGAACTGAAAAATGTTATATCAGTTCAACAAGAAGCAGATCAAGTTAACCAAATTGGCTCAGATATCCACATGATAAATGGACTCAATAGTACGCTGTATTTGACTGGGAAGAGACTGTTTCATCACTGACCCATATGACGCAAGGCCATTTTACAGTTGAGTAATACCTGAGTATACCTCTTCAATCAGACTGTGAGAATGGAAAACAGCAGTTTATAGTATAACACAATAAATAAGAAAAATCTCTCATGGCTTGGTCTGAATATTTTTATTACCATACCTGTAAAAATATATTCTCAAAATAAATAAATATATGAAATAAATATACTGTGTGTCCTAGGAAACAAAAAATAAATAAGAATAAAATCTGTCAACAGGTTCGTAAAGGTGTCTCTGTCGGTCTCGTGCTCGTTGTTTGACTGCAGTCAATGGGAGAACAACAGAATTCCTTCACTGGGTTCTAGAATGAGTCTCTAGAGTTCCAACAGAACACGCAGTATTCCACCACAGGACACCACAGAAGAAGTCCTTATAAAACTCCACTGGATCTGTACTTCTTCTTTTGTTCCTCATGCACTCAAGCAAAGTCATATTTTCTGAGCAGCATCTGTCTTTGGAGCAGTTTCAAAGGGAATCCATCACAACAGTCGGTCTGATGCAGGTGATTCCCTGAACTCTCAGACCCGTTTCCCAGAACAGACATGGCTGCTTTCCAGTGCATAAAACTACCTTTTTTGTGTAAACCAGCCACACTGTATAGTGGATTATGCATTTTTAATAAATCGCTTACTTAGCAGCCACAGTAGTGTTTTGAATAAAATTGAAAGGCCTACTGAAAGCAGTGGAATTGACAAGATTCACCAGCCACAGCAGTAAAAAGCTCCTAGCAGCCAGTTGTTAATTAGTTCCACACTTTTGTCCTCTTGAACATGCAGTTTGGACTAGCAGGTAGTTGGATTTAATTAGTGGAAACTCGATCCTTAACGAAATCCTTAACTCATCTGTTTGGCCACCAGGGCCTTTGCATAGGCCAATAAAGGGGCAATATTATGGGGCCCAGGTAGTCTGTGTGTCTGTCATGGGGCCTCACATCTTCCACAGAAGATCCCTGGTGCTATTCAGTCAAAGACCCCGGCTACTCTGCTTCAGAGAGGGTCTCTTTCCTTCCTCCATGCCAGCGGTGGGGAGTGTTGATTTAGTGCACTTTTTATGATCCTGTTTTGTCCAGAGCAACAAGATCTTCCATCTCTCTCAAGAAGGGGTGAGGATTAGGTGCACTTGGGTTGCTTTTCAGCTCAGACTGGCTCCGACAGGGTCATGGTAACACCCCTTCAGTCTCAGCTCTGGCCCAGTATGTCCCTGTACAGCTCCGGTACTCTATCTGGGTCTACAGGCCTCGGTAGGAAGTGAGTGAACCTCTGATGTCGCCTCGACCTCGTTCCATCCCTTGACGTCCCATCTTTGTTCAGAGCAACAAAGTAAAACGCTCCTTTTTCTCCATGCCGGTAGATGTTAGATGAGTAAGTGTTGTACCAGTTTTCTTCAAATTGCTCCCTAAACACGGATTCTGCAGACAGCTTCTCCTGCAGAAGACAAGCAGTGAAAAATATGAGTTTAGTGATGCAAAATGTGCCACCTGCTGGCCGAGGGTTACACATCAGATATGTTGGGAATTGGTATACAGTATACTGTAGGTTGAAATATACATTTGTGTGTAGATGGATGTGTGTGTTTAGTGTGTACTCAATAGTGTGTGTACTCACCGATCCGTACAGTTCGCCCTTGCTGTTCATGGCGAGGTAGAGGCCACTGTCCACCCCTCTGATGCTAACCAGTCCCACAGCTAGACTGATGAACTCCAGAATACCTGCACACACACACATTACATTACATTAGTTAATTACTTTTGTTCAAATAGCTTTACAATAAGCAAATTCAACCGCATTAACACATCTGATAACCCAAATAAACATGATTTTAAACAACATATTTTAAGTATTGGATACAATATGGCATTAGTTCTGCTAAGGTGTGTTGCACTGCTTCTTGTTCAATATCCTACAATATGATGTATTCATGAAATGATTTAGATATACAAGTCAAATAATAAAATGGAACACATCTAAAGAAGGTCGATGGTGAGGCTAAAATTCACCTGCACTCAATACATAAAAAGTACAGTAAATAACTCCACACCAGCTGACTCTGACAAGCAAGGCTGGGCGTCTGGAATGGCCTCAGGCATGAAGTTACATCCAAGTCTCAAATGGAATGAATCAAGTGCCAGAAGTGCTAAAAGAAATCTCTAAGAGGTCTACTTTTGATCTGCCGTAAGCTGCAGCTGTTTATCTATATAACTGAAGATAAGCTGGTAAAAGTAAAGAAAAGCTTCTGATCTAATCTTAAAGAGGAAGTGTGGTGGAAATGTGCAAACATAAAATACTCAGAGTGTCCCACCTGGAAAGCTTATTTATCTTGAAATAGATTATGTTTCTCTGGATGCATAATAACATCTACTGGCTACTGACTACAGTTCAGTTTTACAGCAGCAGCTGCCATCACAGTAGGCTAGTAGTAGAAGGCTACTACTTATGCTATTAGCATTAGATATATATACATAGTAACCTGTATGGCTGGAGAAGCATGGATATAAAGTGGGTCCTCCAGTGGGTGGGAGTGGTGCAGCTATACCCCCCTATGTTGTGAGCTAGAACCCCCCCACCACTTCTCTCTCATTTATTTCTCATTGAAAATTAATTTTAATCTACTGTTCACTATATAGCAAAGACCAGCAAGGATAAAGACATTAAAATTAAAACTCTCTCCCTCCGTGTGTGTGTGTGTGTGTGTGTGTGTGTGTGTGTGTGTGTGTGTGTGTGTGTGTGTGTGTGTTCCTCCACCGTAAGGATAGGCTACCTGTCAGTCTATTGTATCTTACAATAGAGCCTATAGCAGAAATTTAGCAATAGACTGGTGCTACTACTATAGGCCTAATAATAACAATAATCATAATATTAATATCGACTAGCCTATAGGTTTGTGAAGGGGATGTACCGAATCTGCTGTGGTCCTTCCTGGTCCCCTGCACGGTGCCGTCAGGACGGATCTCCAGGTGGAAGCCGGTCCTGCAGTACAGCTGCCGCCGCCTCAGAATCCCCTTCAGATGGGTGAGGTCCGCCAGGCTCCGGGACAGCCTCTCCGCGGACACCAGGTGCTCCTGATGCTGCCCCTGCCCCCCCATCATCAGTCCAGTTACCGAGTTGTAGTCCACCGCCCCGGCTGGGGTGAGAACGAAATGAGAGCCAACGGGAGCCGGAGCTGCACCCGCGGGGCCAAGGCTGTCCAGAAATCCGTTGGTGAAGCTTCCAACCTCCGCCGCTGCCCCCATCACAGATAAGACACCCGATCCGGTTTACAGCACAGGAGATCCAAGTGATGAGCGGAGAGCCTTGGCGCGAGCCAGCGAGCGAGGGGTCAGCCCGTGAAGCGGAGAAAAAGAAAAGTTGGACGTGCGGGCGGAGAAAATCCCCAATGAGTGCGCGTTATGGCGCAGTCACCAGCACCGTTAATTAGATTGTCATCTAATTGAGATTTAACTCCCGCGTTATCTTGATGCATGCAGGTATCCCCGGTTGCAGCAGCCCGTGTCTCTTCCTCTCCTCTCTTCTGCTATTTATCCCTCTCTCCTGTGCTCTGTCCGCTCCCTCTCTCTCCTCTTCACCTCGGGATACTCCCCTTTGCTCCGGAGCACTTCAGGGTTTTCCTCTCTCTCTCTCTCTCTCTCTCTCTCTCTCTCTCTCTCTCTCTCTCCTCAATTCACTACAGCCTTTTATTTCTGCGGTACCCTCCGCTCTGTCAGCTCTATGAGCAGTAGCATGCAACGCAGTGAGACCAGTACACTGCACTCCACATCTATATAACGCAATACTCCCTATGGAAATTCACCCCGAGTTGCCTTTTTATGCAAATGCGCCCCGATCTCCTCCCTTTATGGCTCATTTCTGTTCCCGTTTGAAACGTTGCCCCTTCATCCCTCTGCTCATCGTTCCCCTGTCTCACCTTTGATGTTCAGTTTCAATGCGGAGAGCTCAGGGCGTTGGAGAGGAAATTAAAAACTACTAATAAAAATTAGCCTGACAGGCTTATACTCCCTTGCTTGCAGCAATACAACTGCTTCACTGAAGCTCATAACGCAATGTCATATTGCTCGCGGGCACTTTAGCAGTGGTCATTTCCAGATTGAACTGTGTGAGTTTGTGTCGCAGGGGAGTGTGCAACTCAGCAGCAACTTGTGTGTGAAATAGAGAGAAAGAGAGAGAGAGTGTGTGTGTGTGTGTGTGTATACGTCAAACAGCATTAAAGTGATATTGCCATTACCCTAAACGCTTTACAACCCCACGCCCCCATTTCGAAATGACTCAGGTGCGGCGGGAGAGAAAGGAAAGCCCCCATTTGCGTAATTTTCGCACTCGGCTGTTGATTTATTGCCCCTGTTTTATGTAACCCAGCCGCACGTTTACAGCGCCCGCACAGACACAAACATACACACACAATCGCACACACGCACCCACACACACCTGTGCAAACGACATCACTTGACTGTCAATCCCTTCATTGATCTTTCCACGATGCTTTGAACAGCGCAGGAGCCCATATATCCTTAATTGTGGTCTTAAAAGACGAATCAAAGACACAGATGCTTCAAAGTGCAGGGATCTTGTAAGGGGATCAGGCAATAACAACCAGAAGAAGGGAATATACCTGTTTGAACTGCAAGCTTGGATAATACCCAGACACTTGATACTTGAAGGGCCTCAGATTTCTTTATGTAAATAAACGGAGTTTATTATGCACATACATCTTTTTATTGATCATATCTTTGAACATATTCCCTTGACCATATATTTGTGTAACAACTGACCATAATGTATCAGTCACTTACGGTAGGCCTATATACAAGAAAACCCACTTGAGTTTCATTTCAATTATGCTTTATTGGCAGGAAAAAAGCATTAGATTGCCTACATTTATAAATCTTTATCAGTGGTTTTCGTATCAGACTAATGTAAAATATGAAGATAATAAATTGATGCTTGTTAGCTTATTGGTTACTTAGTCAACCTCTTTCCAAATATGGGGTTTGGACTTATTCAATTTGACCACTTTTCTTTGTTAATGCAATATAATGTGTTCAGATCTGCGTTGCTTGACCATGAGGTCAAACCGCAGTTTACATGGTTGATCCAGACCGTGGTTTTATCTAAACAGTGGCACAGGGGCCCATGTTCCAGCCTATATGGCATTGATTTTGGCAGCTATAGAGGCACGCGCTCGCGCACACAAACGCACTCGAACACACAGCTGCCCCCTCCCTTGGGAGTTGCGTTGATAAATGAGGTGAAGGTGCAGAGGTGTTTGTGTGTGCGCGCGCGTGTGTGGTCGCTATACGCAGGTCATTTTGTACTCATGTCGATGTCTCCAGCATGAGAGGAAGACAGAGGCATTGTGGGACAATGTATGTATTTTTTATTTTATTCATTATTTATATTTTGCTGTTGTGTTCGTCGTGGGTGTGTGCACTGGTTGTGTGCATGTGTGTGTGACACAGACAAACTTAGTGGGCCTCTGGCGTGCGTCCTTCTCCCTCTTTCCCTCGCTTCATTATTATTTATGACCAGCAAAAAAAAGGAACTTTTTTAAAGGAGACGAGATCGATCGGAATCGCCTCCAGGCTGATCAGATCCTGATACATTGGATATCGACCTGGCCACTATGAAGAACTACAATGCCACATTTCCTCGCACGCTTACAAGGTGCAAGTAAACAGCTCCCAGGGTTTGCGTTAAAATATATTTTCTATAGGTTTACTGCAACTGTTTGTGACATGTTTGTGACAGAGTGAAGCCAACCATGTAGCCACCATAGCTGTCATGTAGGAGTAGGAGGCCCCCAGGGTTATACCCCCAACCCCTCACCCACCCACACACACACTCACACACACACACACACACCCACCCACACACACACTCACACACACACACACACACACACACACAAAGAAATTACAACCTAATTGAATGCCTGGATAATGGAATAACTGAATAAGTAGCCTAGAGGTTATTAATGCAAGTGGTTTCCAAACTGGGGTCTGGGGATCTCCAGGGGTCCTTGAAAGCAGGATTCAGAAGGTCCCTATCAAATCACTTGTTTAATTTAATCATAATTGAATCTGCAATATAAATATAGAAAATGCATAAGCATCTGAGATTTTACTCTCATCACTTTTATGTTTCTAGATAGAATATGAGTTATCAAATGAGGGTGTGCAGGACCTAATGTGTTTCTGCTTGGAGCTCTGTTATATGTAAATATTTGAAATGGCCAGGTTTTATGCTACAATCAATACTGAATTGTCAAAGGTGTTAAATTAGATGTCAAAATTGTGGGCATTCAACATCTGAGGATTTGTTTTACAGGTCAGTTGTAATTTTTTATTAATTATTAAACATTTCCAGACATCAGTCAACCAATTAGGGAACCTATTGTAATGATTAGTCAGCATAATAGGAGAATCTTATTTGGTCTATGGGCAAAATGAAAATTAAAGGAACACATTAAGGGCTTAATAGCTATAATTAACCTTTTAAAGGGTTTATTTAAGAGGTTTTGATAGTCATTGTTTGATCTGTTTTCAGCTTTTGGCTAAATGGAGCTTATAGGTTATGGTGATCCACCGTGCTTCATGTGTGAACAGGTGACAGGCCCATCTATTAGACTCCTCTCCTTTATTCTCTCAGCATCAAAGTCATAAGAAAAGCCCCATCAGGTTAACATTAGTCCTACATGTAAAGACTTAAATGAAGAGTTCATCTTTGATATTCGTTTGATATCTGCTCTCCATTGGCTCCTTTGATCCTGCACTTCCCACTGGAAAATTGATACCACACTGACCCTCAATGAAAAGTGAACATTGACAGATGTTGATGTCATCGGTCACTTATAATTTCCCCCACATGAACCGAGATGTCTTTCAAGTTTATTCCAAGACTCACTTGTTTTGAGTCTCTCTGACTGGTTTTGAACGTGATTTGTAAGATTTTCAATTTTCAATTTTCAATAGAGCTCTATACAGTGGTGGAAAGCACATTTATTAAGTACAACTTTGAGGTGGTTATTTACTTGAGCATTTCCATTTGATGTTACTTTATACTTCTACTTCACTACATTTCAGAAGGAAATGCTGTGCTTTTTATTCCATTACATTTATCTGACAGATTTTACATTTAAAAAATCTGATCAATTCACAAAATATGACAAAACTACCCAACAGCAGCCTATAATAATGAGCTTGACTTCCACCAGTCGCTGAATTACAGTTTTAGATTTGACGCATCGAATTTAAAGTCATTTTAGACTATATTAATTTTATGTTACTGAATTTGATGTAAAATCAGGACAGGTTATTGGTTAAATTCTATTCAAGTAAACTGGGTGAATTGAGTTCACTGTTTATCTTTCTTCGACTGCATGCCTGTTTATAACTCATCGCGGTTCAAATGAATCACTCACTCTCACTTGGTGAAGCATCAAATCCTCCACCCCTCTGTGTGGGACTGCTCTCAGCCTCAGCATCAACAGAGTGCCCGCACATCTCGCGATGAAAGCGAGGAAACGCGATAGTTTTGTGCTGCCCGCAAAGCATAGCAGCACCAGCGGCAGCCGCAACAACAGCAGCAATGGCCGCTTTCCGCAGAGTGGCAGCGCTGGCCGGTAAACTAAACCTCTGGCCAGCGGCGAGAAACAACTTCGTCGGTGGTCAGACGGCCAGTGGAGTAAGGACACGGAGGTGTCTGGCTGTCGGGATGTGTCTTGCAACCGGAGGCGCCGTGGCGCTTTACTTCTACAACGATATGACGAGCGGCAGAGGCAGGAAGAGGATGGGGAGTCACAGCATCAACGGTTTGCTACCGTCCATCCCGACCGTTAAAGCCAAGGAGAAGGTAGGAGGCTGACTTAAACCGGGGCTGCGATTGGTAACGGTAACAACAAGGCTTTAGTGACACGTCGCGACTTGGTAGGTTGTTGGCAGAAAATGTGTTGCCCTCAGTGTTGACATAGGGGCCTCGGTACTGTGGAGGACTGTGGAGTACAAACGACAGACCATTGAGAGAAAAGGCAGAGAGCGCTGAGTGTTTCCACATCTCCTTCCGCAAAGATTAGACCCACACAGGGTCAGTTAGACGGGCCTACTTCTGTTTTGTAGCCATGGCGTGGCTGGCAGTTTATATGTTTTCCTCTCTGGCGGATAAACTGTGTCATTCATTCCCAGCACGCCCAGTGGAAACAGTTCGCTCACTGTTTGGCTGCAGGACGATGTGCGCGCGCAGACGCAGGACTGGCGCTCTCCTCTCGAGCTGGTGCTGAAATGACAACACATTGAGGATGTTGCTGTCAGTCAGCTGCGTGCAGGGACTTCTCACACTCACTGCATAGAAGGATGTTTTGAACAGCAACATTTTAAATTCAAGAGTAACAATTTAAAATAAGGCACAGATATTCTAAATGTAAAGTTACTTGAGAACAGACAGCTAGATACTATTTCAATGAAACAGTATCCAGTGGAGGAAGAAGTACTGAGATCCTTTAGATCCTTTAAGTAGCAATACCACAAATTAAAAACACCCCATTACAAGTTAAAGTCCTGCATTCAAAGTTTTTACTTTACTACCTTTAGCAGCAAATTATGGTATGTATATTATATATTGTGTTATTATTATTGACACATTTACATGTAAGCAGGATTTTAACATTGCAGCTGGTGGAGCTAGAGCTACTTTTAACTGCTGTATATAGCGTTGGCATTTATAAGATGATGATATGTCTTGAATGAAAAAATTCAATCTGTAAAGTAACTAACTGTCAAACAAATGTATTGGAATAAAGAGTACAATATTTTTCTCTGAAATGTAGAGGTCTAGAAGTATAAAGTAGTGTAAAATGGATATTCTCAAGAAAAGCACAAGTACCATAAAATTGTACTTAAGGACAGTATATGTACTGTACTTACTGTATCTAATGATTAGTTCCTAGTAGAGCTGAAACAAGCTGATTGACAGAAAAAAAATGTAATTGTTACATCAGTTTTCAAGCAAAAATGCCAAACATTATCTAGGTCATTATCTAAATTGTATAATATTTTTGAGAGTAATTTTGTGAGAATGGTAGGTTTAATAAGGTACAGCTTCCACCTACATCTTTTGGGTTACTGTTATCTCTTTTTGACATTGATTCACTATTTTTTATAGCACACACATTTCTGTTTTCTTCATTATTTATTTTAAATTAAATATGAAATAAACGATTAATCATTCAAGAATATTTCCTAAATCAGGTGGTCAATAGCACAAACCCAATCACTAATCATTACTTCCTTGTTTTGTACATATTAGTTACTACAGTAGTATTCAAGTAAAGTGGTGTGCCATATTTAGTTGTTTGTAGGATGATTACCCAACCACCATTTTTGTGGTCCCTTAAGTAAAGTAGAGCATCACCCCCACTGAACTGACAAGTAGCTTCTAAAAGTTATCAGGGAATCCAGCAGTAGTTTATAAATGACACAAGCCGGAGAGTACAGAGTACTCAAAAAATAATCATCATATTCAGAGCACATTTACATGAATATTCACATCCATATGTTGGGAAGACTACTAACTTAACAGCGACACCGGATGCTAGGGACACTGGGATGAGGGAGGGGTAGCCAGTTTAGAAGCAGAAGAGCTAGCCCATAAGAAGACAGGCAGGCTACCTGACTGGGGAACAAATTGGCTAGATAGCCACCCAACTTGGGAACAGGATAGCTCCAGGGGGGAAAGGGAAAAACAGCCATCTGTTACTCAGTAAAGGTAGCCTGTAAGGATTTCTAGGTTTAAAGGAATTGAGAACTTACCTGCAGGGAAAGAGAGCAAAGCTGCAGGGGGACATATGTTCTTACATGCTGGAAAACAAGGCAGTGATACAAGGAAACAAGAAATCCGTCCTGCCATGACACAAAAGGGTGGGTCAGTTGAAGCTCCAGAGACCTGGATTTGGAAGACTCGCTAGCAAGTAGTGCTTACTCTGGGGAACGGGCCTAAAGGGGTCCAGAAGCACGAGATAGACAGGACCAAACTTAGCTTAGGTTAGCTAAGACCCCACAAAAGTATCCTGTCTAAAGTTCTGAATGACTGGCATACAGAGTGACATGATGTCTGGTTGGCTGACTGGCTGTCTGGACACTTGAAACTGCATGTAGAATCGCATGAGGAGGCAATGGCTCCACCAGTGATGCTGGGCTGCATTTAGGGCGAGGCTGGGCTCGGGCTCTCGCAAATGTTTTAAGTCTAGCAGCTGTGTTCTCATTTACACTGGAAGAACTCCTCAACTTAGGTTAAGGAAAGCAAAGCAGCTTGGATGTACTGTTAGTCTCAGAGGCACAGACTAAGAGGCAAGTTCAGCCTCAGATTGTACTTTAACTGAACTGAGAAAACTAAACTTGATGTTAGGAGGGAACACAGGCAGTTTAGGGTTAGGACAGTTTAGCTCTGAGAAAACTGAGGAGATGGACTAAAAGCTGCAGCTGTGAATGGAGATCACTGGGTTGCCTGAGGGGAAAACACCTGGAGCATCTGCTATGCAGTCAGGAGAACAACAGTAGCCACAACAGGTTTAGTTGTGGCTACATGGCATTATAACTACACAGGAACACAGTGTACCACACTGAATGTAATTTAATACATTTCTTTTCTAAAGAGCTGACATTACTTTTTACATCATGTTGTGCTGCATGGCATGTGAACCTAGCTGCCTTTGCAGAACTTTATAAACTTCATTCATTAGTGAGAGTCAAAGCCATGGGCGTCTATGCTCTTACACTTGATTACAGTGCATTCCTATGAAGCAGAGTGCTCATCTCCTATTCATGCCTTCAAAAGCCCCCTTGGTGAAGGCAGCATCAAAGCTTTATGAATGAATCTGTTTGCTCATTAGCATGTTAGCTGAGCTGAGCAGGAACCTCGGTGCGCTGGGCCCTGCGGCCAAACAGGTTTAAATTTGGAAACCTCTCTGCTAATTACACAGCTTCATGCAGCACAATCTGTTGGCGTAGCAGCTCTCCTTCACTGCAGCTAATCAAGTTGAAGCCCTGGCTCCTCACACACACACAGAGAGAGAGAGATGCTAATCAAGTAGAAAGTAGTGACAAAGTATTTGTGTGTGCGTGTGTTCGTGTGTGCCCCTGTTCTCCTGTTATTGTACTGCGCCAGAGGTGCTGACTGTTTATAATCTCAGAGAGCTAAATGGAGAGAGTTGATGCCAAAAATAGATGGATCTCCTCATTATAGAGGTTCAAAAGCAGTGAAGAGGCACACACAGTTTAGATTCTGCTGTCTGTGTGAGAGGCCAGAGAGTTTTCTCTTGACAGAAAGCTGTCACAGCTGGAGAAGTCACATTCAAACTATAATCATTGGGGCAAATTAACACCTATTACTGTGTGGATTTTTTAAATCTGCTGGTTAAATAGTAAAAGTAATTTTTTTACATGTGCCTTTGTTAAAGCCTACACGCTTCCCATAACTAAATGATGTTCATATTGTCAGTAATGTAATAATAATAATCATGTAATATTGAAATAACCAAAATCTCCTTTGACTGCTTTGTCTCCTGCTCCCAGTCTTGCTGATAGTTGTTTTGTTGTTGTAATTTTGTAATTTCTTTTCAAATGCCAGCCACCTTGAAATATTTTGATTGGAAGAAATGTCCTAAAAATAATAAAACCAACAAAAGATAGTGCAGCTAATCAGGAGGGCAACACAGTCAATAACAGTGCCTTTTGTTTTGCATTTTGGTTTTCTGTCTGCAGGGACGTCCGTTTGACTTTGAGGACGGAGACGTGTACATGTCGTCCCACGAGCATCGCTTCCGCACATTCAGCTCAGTGGAGTATGAAGGGCAGCTGTACATGACTCCACAGAACTTCATCGAGTCGGTCACCATGAGCGAACCCAGAAGTACGTCTCACAAAATGAGCTTTTACACTTGGGTTCAAAACCCTTGGCCCGGGACAGGATATACCAAAATGAATGGGCTTTGTATCCACATTTGAGACCTACCTAGGGAATATTATTGTTGCTGTTTGCATATTGTGTAGAGACCATGCTTTCCTGGCCCAACATATCTTTGAACTTCAGTTAGAAAAGATTGTTACTTTGAGAGAAATGACAATTATCTATTTGCATCAATTCTTAAAGCCATTTTAATTTGACATAGATATACAGTTATTTTTATTACCGTGGTCGCACTTTCACCTTGCACTAACATGTGACTTTTGATTGATTACATTTACATGTGACATTAAAATATTTGGCATCATCCATTAAATTTCTCTTTCTCTAACAGTACAGACCTCATCCTGCTGTTTCACCATCTTACAGTATCCATTTTATTGAACATTTGTGTGCTGGTTGGATCCAAATATTAAAGTTTAGTTACATTCCTGCAGTTTCTGTATTTGTAGACTTACATTTTATTGTAAATATGTGTTTATGTTATTTGATAACCAACTAAATTTGATGTGTTTTTAGTTTGTTGATGGCTATCACTGATCTAAAATTTGATTCCCCAATATGGACGTCAGCGCCAGGTGTAAAATAGGTCCTTTTTTTTTTCTTTTAACTGAAACCAACTTTTAAAACACTTTAAAATCCTGAGTTTAAACACGCCTTTGCTGTTTCTGTCAGCCTGCTGCCAGTCGTAACAGATTAGTCCTGGCCAGCCAGCCTCAAAGCAGATGGCTTTACAGCTATTGTTTAGTCTGAGGTTAATGTTAGTCAGACACACGCACACACACGCACACACACACACACACACACACACACACACACACACACACACACTCCTCGACTGGTCCACATTCCATTTGCTCACATTTACCCTTTCTCTAAACCAGTAAATATCTAAACCACACACTTAACTTATTTTTTCCTTTGTGACAACTGGTTTAAAAATGTCCTTACAAGTCGAGGTTATCACAAACACCCGTCCAAAAAAGCTACCATTCCTTTCCTCAGCGGGCATGTGTTTGTATTGCGTGCAAACTGTGCACCTGTATGTGTGTGTTTACATCAGCCCTGGCTCACTGACATACGATACAGCCGCACATACCCTCTCAGCAGCCGACATCCTCTAATGCCCCCTTTGAAGTTGAATTAGATGAACTTTGTTGTATAAAACGGAACAAAAGTAGTATGTGCTTTTACGGGGACATTCCACATACTACAAAGACAAGCACGGGGCACTTTAGACGGTACAAATGGGCCTGTGATGATGACAGTGTATATACAGTGAGCATGTCTGTGTGTGTGTGTGTGTGTTGTGACTGTACCCGGCACATTAAGACCCATTTCTAGATCATACAGATGCTATCTGACCAAGCCCACCCAAACTCTCTTCTCCTCTTTCCCTTCTTCTTCTCTCCTCTTTTGTCTCGGCAGACAAGAAGCCCTGGAGGTCCCTGACCAAACAGGTGGGAGACACACTCTTAATTCTTTCTTCTGCTCCTCCATGTTGCAGGCATCTGTTGCATGTTACATCTGTTGCAGGCTTTGCATACTCTGCAAAGTTAAAATCCTGATTTTGCCAGGATTGTTGAGCAGTTTCTTTATGTAAATGTAAAAGTTCTACATGTAGCTTTAGTGCATGATTGACGCTATTGTCACTATATATAAGGAAAAAAACAAGTGAGATGGTTGCAAGCCTTTTAGTGGCCTCCAAACTGGATGCTGTGCCAGGCATGAGATCTTTTAGATCGCATGAGTGCACAAAACAAAAAGTGGGTGCTGCACAGCACAAAGACTGATAAGAAAAGATACTGTCAACATTTTGTGTAATTTTTGAGAAGATAATATGTGAAGTAGAGGATATCTGTCCTGAGTTTAGTGGCCACTTAGGCAGGTCAAAGTTGCTGTTGCATTCAACTACACAAAGCAGTCCAGGTGTTTACAAAATGATATATACAGTGGCTTTATTGTGTTATAATTTTCATTTGAAATGAATTAAATTGACTTTTTTGGCAATTAATTCTAAATGTACATGAAAGAAAAAAATAGAACAAATGTATATGAATGTGTAGCCTCTGATCCATTCATTCAGCACAAATCAGGTGCTTTGCTTCCATAATATTGTATCTTCGCTGATGTCAGTAGGATTGGCCATAGTCAAATTTCTGTTGAATGCATTTCCTTCCACAGAAAACATCGGCAAAAAATGTTTTTTAAATATTTTAAAAGCTGTAGTACATACATATTTGCATTACTGCTCTCTGCAGTAGGCAGGAGGGTGTATCGTGTTACCCACGTGGTCATCCTAGTAAAGCATGAGATACAAGCAAAACTGGAACCTGCTAATCAAACACTGCTCCATAGCGCCGTTAGTGGTCAAAAACTTCACAGGTTACCTATTTACAACCAGTGGAAGTGTACAGTTCATGTGTTCAAAAAAAGAAAGAAAAACAAATAGAAAAGATAAATGAAGTCATCGTCCTTATATTTCTCTTAAAAGCACAATCTCAATGGCGCTTCACATATAACTTAACTTAACTTTTAAACAAGTGAAAACATTAATCAGTTAATAATATTAATTAATTAGATGAGATAATATCAACATTATAATGACATGTCAAGCTGGATAGTTTGTGGTGAATCCTTTCCTCCTTTCCATGGCATGCTAACCCCTCCCCCTCTCTTTCTCTGTTTCTGTCTATGTAAAAGTCATGGACTGAAGGTTGAAGGTTGAAGGTTTGTAGTTCTCTGGTGCACGTCAGACAACTCACTTGTAAGTTGTGTGTTTTTGTGCATGCGTCTCAGGAGCTGGAAAAGATTTTGACAGAAACTCCCCCGGTATGGAGAGGATCCTCCAAACTGTTCCGCAACCTGAGAGAACGAGGTCGGAGAGAAAACACACACACACACACTCACACACACACACACACACACACACATACATAAACAAGAAAACAGGAGCAAAGGCACCTTGAGTACCTTTGCACTCACTAATACAAACACACAGAGTAAATAAGTAGCAGTCAAATAATAACAAGGTCAGTGAATGTCAGTGGAGTAGGAGTTTTTTATCCATTACAGTTTAATTTGCTTTATAAATATACTCAATATACTAATTTCACTATAACTTATGTACAGTTTAAATCTTCTGTGGATATGAGGAGTAAGTAAGGAAGAGTTTTATACATTTTTCAGTACACTTGCTTGTATGTATACCATGGCTTACCTGCCGATGTGTGACTAAATAGTGCATGTGAGCTTATGTGTGTGTGTGTCACTGTAGGTGTCTCTAATCCGGGGTTGGAGCCATGCTGTCCCTCCTAACAGCCAAACAACCTGCTGAAAAAACTAAAAATAAAACTCCTCTCCTCTCCTGTCTTTGCATATGGGAACAGAACAAATTATACAGCACCAAAGAGAGAGGGAGAGGGAGAGTAGCTCCCCCTAATTAAAGCATTTGCTTCAGGAGTGTGTAACAGAGGAATCGCACAGTCTGGGAGCGAGTCCCCGTAGTGATAATTACACACACACACACACACACACACACACACACACACTGGGAGATGCTAAATATAACGCACCCTCTCTTCCTCTACCATGATAATGTTTTACACTTTGTAACTAGTGTGTGTTATGTTTACACTTCAGGGACCAGTATCCAGGAGCATTGCCTTTATCCTTTTCTTTTTTAAATCAGAGAGATGGTGAGAGAGAAAAAGCAGAGGCAAAAAATGGAAAAAGAGGAAATGAAAAAGAGATGGAGAGAAGGAGAGAAGGAGAAAGGGGAGCAGAGAAAAAGAAGAGGACACGAAAGAGACATGAGGAGTGAGGGAGTGAAAAGGAGACATGTAAAAGAGGAGTGGGGAGAGAGATTGAAGAAGTAGATTTAGTGTAAAGGAATGAATATATACAGAAAACCAGACACAGTAGAGGAAGAAATGAAAGAGAGCGCAAAGAAAAAGAGGAAAGAGAGAACGTTTGTAAACCTGTCCTAAGTCTTCATGGTAAGAGGAAGACATTGTAGTTATATACATTGCATGTCTATTCAAATTGCTGGTGGCACATTTCCAAGACCACACACACACACACACACACACACACACACACATACACATACACACACACACTCACACACACACACACACACACACACACACACACCATCAGCATTGAACAATACCTCTCTTATTTGTTTTTATTACCTCTAAACCACTCATTTGTTCATTCACACATTTATTCAGTTCAGCTTTCTTACAAGGCCGTCCCCCGTATAAGTCATGTGAATAAGACGTGTGTGTGTGTGTGCTGATGTCAAGACATGCTCTCCTCTTCATACCATGACGAGCAAGGACAGTTAAAATCCTTGTGATGGCTTTGGATTTCTGAGAATGACAGACAAAGGAATGCGTAGTGTTGCCTGAACATTGTCGACTCTGTGTGTGTGTGTGTGTGTGTGTGTTACTTTGAAACATCACATGTATTCAGCACTGTGATGAGTGTATGGTTAGGTGATTATTATACCATTGCATGCTGGGCATTTACATGACAGACTACAGCTCATATAAATTTAAATCCATCAGCTGTATGAATGTACCTCACACAGTATAATGAGTTTATGTTTTATCTTTAACCTGTGTAAAAGCTTTATTTGTAACTACAACAGTCCCATATGCTGGTGATTTCAAATCCATGTTGTATGTGTTACTATATGTTTTGTTGCAGCTATGATAAAGGTGGTAATGCACATTAACATGCAACATATTCATACATTCTATATATAATGGTGTTATGTCATTATAATGCTCTTAACATGTGCGTGTTGTAATTTCTCCAACAGACCTGCTTAAGTTTTGATAAACCAAAGATTTGACTGCCTTGGGAATGATCTCATTTGAGATTTGTTCATGTGCCTGCCATTGTTTCATAAAGTATTATTATGTAACAGTGGCTTTAATAAAGCTAGTAGGTTTTTCTTGTCTTCTTAAAGAACTTAATCTACGTCAGGAACAGTTATTGATATGGGCCGTGAAGTCCATTGAGACATTGTATGTGATATTGGCCTGATATAAACCTGCACTATCAGCTTATCAAGTTGTGGGTAATGTGTTAACAAAAAGCAAGTCCAAAATTTATTTGCATTTTAGCCCTTGTTTGGTCCACCAACTCTTGAGAAAAATATTTGAGTGCTTGTTTCTTACTTGATCCTTAACTATGCCAGCTATGGTTTTTACTTTGTGTCTGTGGCATTTGACGTTGGACAGTTAGTTCACTGTGAACTTTAGTGAATTTGCAAGCTAGATACATGTGCTTGGGGGGTAGGTGAGAGTTATTGGGACTGATGAGGACCTGCTAATCAAATCAGCTGAAAGCTGCAGGAGACTGTGGTGTTGATTCTCAGTGGGATCAGATTTACCAACAGCACTTTTATATTACAAGGGATGATATGGTTTACACTTGGTGTTAAAACTGTCTTGAAGTGGATCTTTAAGCATTTATTTAAACCCTCTGCCCAGCTGAAAAGCATACGAAGGATAAACCAAGGTACCTGTGGAGTAGCAGTGATCAGTTTGATTTCAGTGAAGAAATCAGTGCCCCTGTTCTAACGATCTTTATGCCTAATAGTGGAAGACAACTTCTGTTTAACTACATAGGTAATTAGGGATGTAATGGAAGGCACTGTAAATACCAACCTTTTAATTTACAGTAGTTATTAGCATTATTAGAGTTTAATAATGTACAAACTCATAGACACTAGCAAATATAAATAAATTGTAGAAATAAATGATAAGGAAATATGAACATAAATATGTATATAGTATCAAACTGAATTCAATTTTGTTTAGACTGATTAATTACTGAAAGCTGTTCCCCTCATGATAATTACTAGCTGGGGATCAGTGTTACCCCGCCTTTTAATTCAGCAGCATATCACTGAAAGTATGTGAGTGTAAACATGCAGGATGTATTTTAGAAACCTGAGTAGTTTCAGAGTGTATCTCCTGGTCTGTGCACAGCTCGGGCTACATGGGGAAAAAGAGAATTCAGTTCCAAACCAGCTCCTCTACACAAAGCAGTCGGGCATCAGGAAAACACAAGGCTCGCACTGGCCTTAGCTGGTGTCATGTTCGCCTACACACACACACACACACACACACACACACACACACGGGAAAGCAGTCTCCCGTAACACTCAAGCGAGTCACCCTGAACTATCTGAACGATCAGACAGAAAGCGAAAAAGAGGGAGAGAGAGATGAGATGGAGCTGCAAAGATTCCTAATGGGCCCGAGGCAAGAAAGGATCATCTCCTAAAACATTTTTCACTTGCTTATCCAAACACAGACACGTACGCATGCACACACCCCTACCAGCCAGTGTCTTTACTTTGGACACTTTGGGGTGTAGAAAAAGAAACGGTGTGTGGCCAAATGGCTGTTGGCAGCTCAGCTCCAGAAGACACATTTTAAGATGCTATCTGCATGAAAGGAAGGATTATGTGTGTTAGTGTGTGTGTGTGTGTGTGTCAGGAGGCCCACGGTCTTTGAACATCTGTAAACATTGTGTGTGTGTTGAATGTGACCTTTTCTTTAACTCTCTCTGTCTTGGTCTCATTACCAGGCATCATCTCGTACACAGAGTACCTGTTCCTGCTCTGCATCCTTACAAGTGAGTCAGTCCAGTCTCTCTACACATCCTCCTTCACTCCATGTCATTTTCTATCTTTCTTGTGCTGTTTTTCTCTCACGTTACTTTAGCAGTATGCTGTGCTTTTGTTTGGGAGAACAAGGTTAGCTAAGGTACATGATATGAACTATACTCAGGCCCACCCACAACTTAACAAGGGGCAATTATGACACAAATCTGGTGGTTTCCCCCTTCCCCTTGG
This sequence comes from Macquaria ambigua, assembly GCA_008360985.2. Lineage (NCBI taxonomy): Eukaryota > Metazoa > Chordata > Actinopteri > Centrarchiformes > Percichthyidae > Macquaria > Macquaria ambigua. Next base: position 113,143 of record VMKM01001378.1, read on the forward strand.
GGTAAGATAGAGAGAGAGAGAGAAGGAGCGAAGAAGAAAAATACCTCTACTTATAACCTTTCAGGAATGTGAGGCTTGTTCCTCATTGAAGTATTTTTCTCTTCCGTAAATGATCAGGAAACCAAACACGGTCAATGCTCTTATCCTTTTTTAACTGAAGAAAATGAGAATTGCAGTAACATTCCTCCTAAGTCACAGGAGTTTTGAATCTAGTGCAGCTCAGTGTGTGTCCGCATCAAATGGGAGGGCAGCCATTAATCACCACAACATTAATCAGGAAAGTGTTATTATGTTATTGCTGTTTGATCAATTTAATCAACGTTAATTTGAAACTCAGATGGGAAGCTAAAGAAAAGTAATGACTTAATTTCTGACAAGTAATTAGAACAAATATTATTGATAACTGGTACATTTCAGACTAGTCATGTGCTCGCTACGTGTATGAGTTTCAATAATAATACTAAATTAATGTGTATGATGTCTTGGACTTTCTTACTCAGGTTGAAAGACTAGCAGAGGCTTAAGTAGAAACAATTCTTGTTTTGTTAAGAAAAAAAAAGAAATGTGTGGTTTATCTGTAGTAAACAAATGCGTTCTGATATTTCTAAAATAAAGACATGAGTGACCCAAGCTTTATCTGATTTGGTAGGTCAGCAGCTATATACCTGGTCACTAAGAAACGGGTAGAGTGCTACAGAAAAATTCAAATGTTAACTGTAACTCAGAGTCCATATAGATTTATCCACCTGCCCCGTCTCCCTCCTGTCTAACCTACATGCCACTTCTTCACATGTTATTTCTGGATTTAAAATTGCCTTTAACACACACACACACACACTCACACAATCACCCTATGTGCTCTCCTCTCTGTTCTCCAGAGCCCCATGCTGGCTTTAAGATTGCTTTCAATATGTTTGATGCAGACGGCAACCAGATGGTGGACAAGAGGGAGTTCCTGGTGGTGAGTCTCTGATACTGAGAGAAAATCCATCCCCTGACTGAATTCATATGTTATTATTAACATCACTTTTTACTCACATCACAAAAGGGGAAAAGGTTGGGATTTTTAAGATACTGACAATGAGTGTGAAGTGACTATCGGTGCTTACAGACGTATGTAAAATGTAAAAGCTTCCACTTGAAAATTGAACTATTGAATCCAATAAACCAGAGTTTAGTTTGTCCCTCTGGCACGCTCACTCTCTTTAGCTGTCTCCTCTTTGACTGGTGGTGTAAATCGGTCACATAGATTTTGTTTAGTACCATTAGAAATGACCCTAATCCAAACCTGACTTATAAACAATAATACTTTAACAGCTGCTCTAACGTCTGATGTAAAATAAACTATCAGAGAAACAGGGATGGACGGAGACAGAACGATTTGTGTTTCTATCTACCTTAAAATTCCCACTGCCTTTTGTTGTTACATTTAAAGCATTTAAAAGTTGATTTTCAGTTAACTTTTTCTAAAGACAGCTTATTAAACAGCTGAGTAGCCTAACTGTAACTGCATTTCTTCTGATTAAAAAGCTATATGGGCTTCATGTGTCTTACTTTCCCTGTGGGATGGGACCAACAGATTTTCAATTGAAAACACGGCTGCAGGCAGGAAGTGATCAGAATCTCTGTGGAGGCTGGTGGGAGTGGGATGGCACATGATCAGCGGGAGTTGGGGGCAATGGTTGAAGATCCTGTGGGAGTTGGCAGGTGCGGGACTGAAAAAGAATTCCCACATTGAGGGTTTGGCAATAGGCTCTGATTTTTCTACTGTCTTGAATTCAGACTTTGCCAAACAATGACATCTGTAGTCAAATGAAGGGAATATTTCATTAAAATAAACCCCAAATGAACAACGTCAGTCACTGTTGTTGTCTGTTGTGATCACAACTCTTAAAATGTTCCTGGAGATATCCCTTTATAAATGGCAGTGTTTGCTTTAGTGCAGTGGGTAACAATTTTAATTATTAATTCAAATTAATAATAGAAATTGATTAATGAAAAATTGTTCAGTGTATAAGCTGCAGTTGATGATACTTTCCTGGGCCAGTGCACTGAAAGAAAAGTACAAACCAATGACCACTTACTCACCAAATTAAGAAAAACTGTTAATACTGAAATACTAACACTGATTGCTGCACAGCTGCAGTTTTCTGCCCCATGTGATTCAGCATTGATTTACCCTTTAATATATGTGACCATAAGTCCCTTCAAAAGCCAAACTAGAAAACCACCACTCTCTTCATCATGTTGTCAGAAAGCCAATACTTGAATCACATCATAGACCAGCATGAAAGAGTGAATGACTTTGTGAACCCAGTGAATGTTTGTACAGATGAACATTTAAGCTTCAAACAGAGCTTTGAATCTGGCTTTGAATTGTCAGTGAGATCTTTCTTTCTCTCATTACAGCTTCAGGAGATCTTCCGGAAGAAAAATGAGAAGAGAGGGAGGAAAGGAGATGCTGAGAAGTCAGCACAGTTGGTAAGAAAGTTGGTAACGGAGGACGAGGGTGTGCTAATTCTGAGTCATTAATTACCCTTACAGCCAACAGTGGAACAAGCATGGATTATAAGTCTTCATGGACCTGGACTTCAGTAATGTTGCTATCATCAGTGGGGTAAACTTGAAATACAAAGATCCAAAATGTCATGGAGGTTAACATAACAGTAAAAAGTAAACATTACTGGAAAGTTACTTCCTTCTTAAAATGACATTTTAATACATCCATGAGTGTAATGTGGCACAGCACCTCTGCTGTTACCTCTTTAAGGTAACTGAAGGTGCAAAATGTCAAACTGTACATGTGGATGTATTGAAAATGACACATCATCATCCGAGTGAGTTGTATTAAAGTGAGCTAAACCCTTCATGTAACCATGTTTGAGTGCATGCCGCTTTATAGACACAGTTTTTGACAACGTGGTTTCTCTGTTTTTACTGTGACAGTTACCCCTAATGTGTACTTGTTGAATTGGATACACTCTTAAGAGAACCTGTCATTTTCATCACTTCTGTGATTGAAGTTTTTGGAACAACACAGGTCACCTTGCTTTACTACACTGGATAGTTAAGTTATGTGTTTTATGTTTATATCTGCAGGCTTGATGGCTAATTGTACAGCGTAGGTTTAAACTTAATAATCTATGAAGTGTGTGTAAAATTAGAGCCAAATAATAAATCAGTCAGGCTGGGTGTGTATGAGCTTTTTACAGATACATCAGTACTGGCACATATGTTGGCTAATAAGTAACAAGACATGTCAGTACAGAAATGCTAAAGATTTGTAGAGGTAATTTAAAAACAGTGATGCCATTACATAGTTTGTCCACCAGAGAGAGTTTAGTTTTCAACTGTAAACTGTCTCTGGCATTATTAGAAATCTTGGTCACACTTCTTTAAAAACAAATTTAAGGGAGCCTTATCAAAAATGTTGTTTTTTGTTGTGTGTTCATGTGAAATATGAATATGGGCACATATATCATTTAAACTCTCAAATATAGATATTGTATTTTCTTCAAAAATCCCATATTGGTTGGACTATATTAAGAATTTTCAGTTATTAATAAGTCATTAATGAATGGTTATTGGCTCAGATGTTTGCCACCTTTCGTCTGCAGGCAACAGGTCGCGGAAGTGGCCCTTCCTGATTTGTCATTAAGAGATGCTGGCAGAGGATGCACTGTGCTCCAACCAAAGAGACGCTTTGAATAAAATTAATGCTCACAACCTGGCAAACCCAAGTTTTACAGTTAATTTGAAATAAAAGAAAGATAAATCTGAAGAAGAAAAATGTTACACTTCCCCTCACACGCATACAGTTTCACAAATCATCCCTGGGAAGTGCAGTGTCGTAATGCAAAGTGTGTGTTGTTCTCAAATGTAATCACAGATGTGTTGAAAATGACACATCCCTCTGCAGAGTGTATCCACAGCCTCTTTCCTTGCATGTACTAACATGTCTTTTGCCTTCTCTCCTCCTCCTCCTCTCTGACTGCATGCTCTGTCCTCCTCTTTCTCTTCTCCATGTCTCTCTCTCTGTGTGTTAGAGTATGCAGCTCTATGGATATCAGGTTGCCCCCATGAACAGCGTATGTATCCAAAACCATAACGCCTTAGTCTCCTTTCTCCAGAGAGCTATAGGTGTTTCTGTCAGCTGGGTTGCTACATGCTACATGGTGTCATTTGAAGAAAAGAAAAAGGCAGTATACTTGACAATTTTACAAAATAAAACCACAATGGGTACTTAAACTTGCTGGTGATAAGAGGTTAAGCAGTCATGGTAGACAGATATTTTTCATAATATCTAGAACCTCTTCTGAACTCTGTGATTAAAGATCTATCTGGCTAATCAAGTAAAATTCACCCTGTTTTTACTAATTTAATATTTTGTTTGGACTGTTTTCCCTCATTCTGGGGACTCTGTTAGGTGTAGATGTCAATTACATGGGAATACTTAGAGGACTCTGTTTAATGCCCCTGTCACCCACTTTTGTGTCCTGACCTGGTCTTTGAAAAAGCCTTAACCCTGACCCAGTCCACCTGATCCTCTGCTGTCAGTAAAATGTACACAGTAGACTCCTTGAAAGGATGGATAGAAAGAATGAGAGGGATAGAGAACGACTTCCTTCAAGACAGGGTGTCCATCTGGCAGGTCAGCTGAGTGACTGATCGAGGGATGATGGCAGCGGGTGGGATGAATGGAGAGAGGGATGTCAGAAGAGGGGTAATAGATTTAAGGGGTCAGGAGAGATGAACTCTTACAAAAAGAGAGTGATGTGATTTAGAATGACTCGAGGTACTCTAAAGCTCTAAACACAATCAGACACTGTCCATTTTAGACCGTTTTAGGACACGTGCTGTTTGTTTGGCTGTGTGTGTGTGTGTTCCTGTTGGGGGTGTTACTGAGATTTGTTAATGCAAAGAGAGAGCAGGAGATTTTTATTTAAAGGAGGTCTAGGCTACAGACAGAAAGTTGCAAACAGGTTACATGTGTCTGCTGAGTGGTATGGCATCCAAAATTATACAGATTAATTAAAAAAAAAAAAACGACTATCTTGTTAAATGTCTGTTTAAGAAAGACTCCATTACAGATTCTGTTGATCACTTATTGATCACATATTAGGCTGGAAATATGTCTTAAACCAACATCAACATGACAATAATGGAATACGTGAGATTTTGGACACTTTCAGTACTCAAATGCCTTATATTATGCAGAACAAAAACACTTAGAGGTCCTAATTTTCCCCTTGAGATACATTGATAACCACTGTAGAAGTTTGCCCACCCTCAGTGATAATGAATATTTTCTAATGGAGATGGAGTAGTAACAGATGTGTATAGTCCAGTAACTGTATGGCTACCAGCTACTAGTCTCTATTAAGACTATAAGCTTTCCTTCTCTCTCTCTCTCTCTCTTTCACACACACACACACACACACACACACACACACACACACACACGCACACACACACACAGACACTCCTTGTCCTGTCAGTGATGTGATGGATAGCTGCATTGTCACTGTGAAGTTAAGAGCGGTGCAGGGTCATGTTAAAATGGCTGCTGCTGCGTTCTCCCTGGAGAGAAAGACAAGGTGGGTGGTCAGGAGCTCAGCACCGTGGTTGTCTTTTACAAAGGCAGAATACACTCCAGCAGAACCAGCTCTTTTTCTGTGCCGTTTGGGAGAGCAATATGTTCAGCTGGTTTGGGAGTAATAAAGGAAAACTTGCTTTTGGGTGGAAGAATTGTGTATTTGCCTCAGAGATCACTTAGATATGCTCGATTTGTATTCAGATTTTGCTTGTGTTTGTTGTTGGTTCAGCACAAAGGCAAAGTAACGAATGGTAGTGATTTAAATCAAAAGGTCTTACAGCAGATTTCTCTTAGTTAATCCTTATTATGTTAACCAAAACCACTGGAAGACATTAGATATTTTATTTTTCTCCATCTGATGTCTTTTGCTTTTTCTGTGTTGTGCTGTATCTCCACCAGAGAAAACAAGAGTTTCTGCCTAAATCTAACCCTTCCTCCCTTCATTCCTGTTTTGTTTGACGCTAATGGGTTTTTATGCTTGGTGCTTATTACAGTGAAGTGGGTGAATTTATAGTTAAATCAAACATTACAAATTGCTATAACCACTATAAATTGTATTGATGACAGAACAGTCTAGTTGTATTAGTAAGAATAGGTATTTTATCAATGTACGCTTAGCTAATAATTTACAGTTCCTATAGTTTACTATTTCTTCTATCCGGTTTGGAACAGAATGGATGAGGTTTCCCATATTAGGTAGTTCAATGAGCGTCAGATCAGAATTATCTTGATCAAGTATTTATTATTTATGAATGCTGTATGTGACACTGTTCATGAATATGCAGTATATGTACTCTACAACAAGAGCCAACATCATGAATCTGTTTGCATATTTTGAGAATTGATAGAGTGAATATTGGAAGCTGAAGTTTACTTCCTGAAGTGGTTGGAGGTGAACTGACCCTGGCCCTGCTTGACCGCTCCTACAGGTGCTAAAAAAAGACAGTCAGGAGTTTGTGGCGAGGAGTTACTGGGACGTTCTGAGGCGAAGCGCCAGTCAAGTCCTCTTTTCTGACCTGGCGGAGGTACACCCGACTGTCCTCTGTCCCTACATCCCTCCATTCTTCATCATTCACTTCCCTGTAGTTAGTGTTGATCCTCCAACTAACCCCATAGATTCAGAATAATGTAGCTGCATCAAGCTTGGCCAGAATAAGACCAGAAATCTGTACCTTCAAAATAAAAGCTTTACTTGACACGTGAGCGTGAAGATCTTAATCTTTGACTTCTGGAGCAATCATGCCTAGCTGCTCAACGTTCATATGGACCAAGAACCAAAAATATTTGTCAATATGGGCTTATTGTAAAAAGTCTTTTATTCTGGTTTGGCTTGGTACTGATAATTTACATATACTGACTTGTCATCTTTCTCTCTTCCTTTCTTTCCTAAACATTACTTCATATATAATTTAAAGATTATCTGCCATACTTCTATCTAACTGTTTTACAAACCTAAGTAGGGTACAGAAACTACTGTCAATCCAATCCTCCATTCCCTTTCCCCGTGTGAAATCATTTCTGTTTGGATGAGCTCTAAAATACTTCCTTGCACTAAACACAATATCATTTGTCATCAAATTGATCTCTTCTAAAACTGAGAGAAAGTTGTAGGAAAATATTTCTTTCTTGGAATGAAGTGACTTCCCCATTTCATTGTGGACTTTTTTCTTTATATTTGTTCTTGTTGATTATTGTTTCTAAAGAATTTGTACTGGTGTGACAGTGTTGATCCAATCATGCTGGTTAGATGATAGATATTGTAATGTTTGTATTCTAATAGCTTGTTCTGTTTCTCACCTGCCTTCTGTCATTTGGTCTCTCCATTATGCTTTTGTATGTGTATCTGTGCCTTGTTATCTGTGCTGTGTTGTGGCTAGTGTTGTAGCTTTGGTGTCAAATAATTGTCAGTTTACACTACAACATGTTTAATGACACTGGTATAATGATAACAAGGCTGACTGCAGAGCACATACAAAAACCCTGATCATTATAGCACCAATCACGTTGAATTTCTGAGTAAGTTTGAGTACAGCAGTCTGTTGCTTCTATACTTTGAATTACAGAAGTGCATACATTTAAGAACAAATGTTAAATGTATCACTCACTTCAGCAATTCAAACCAAATACCTTCAAACAACCCTCAAAGGCTTCCAAGATTAGACATCTTAAATGTTACAGCCATGCTAGCAGCTCAGTGAGGCTGTACGTAGGCATAGCAGTGCTTTGAGCTAAATGCTAACATCAGCATGCTAACATGCTCACAAAGATATTGCTTACATGCTGACATTTAGCAGGTTTAATGTTTACTACATTCACCATCTTAGTTTAGTGTGCGTCAGAATGCTAACATTTGCTAATTAGCACTAAATACAAAGTTTTGCAGTCATTAGTTTTGCAGGTATTTAGTCATAAACCAAAGTAAAATTTTCACCTGATGATGGTGCTAGATATAAAGTAAGGGGATCACCAAAGTTATCACAATTAATCCTGTGGGGATAAAGAATGTACCAAATCCCATGGCAATCCTTCCAATAATTTCTGAGACATTTCATGGTGGCGCTGGAGGAAAAATAAGGGGATCACCAAAGTAAAATTTCGTGGCAAGGCCTAGTTGTTGAGATATTTCAGTCTGGAACAAAGTGGTGGACCGACCAAGCAACACAACAGCGTTTCCACCCCTAGAGCCACAGCGCTATCATGGCTCTCATCAAAACAAACAGACAAAGAGGACTAAAATCAAAAAGGTGAAAACGCTGCCGATTTGTGCGTTGTGTGTCATTTTTACCTTTTCATTAGCTTGTTTATATGCAACTCAAATTGTCTTTCCGATATGTGTAACACACGGTGAAGATGCTGGTAATGATTAATAACAGCTAACGGTGCTAGCAGGCTAGCTGAGTAATGACAGGCTATGTGCTGTGGTGGCTGCGGAAGCTGAGGTGGAGGTAATGACAGTGGAGCGTAATGGGACTGACCTTGTATTTACATGGAGCAGCCTTTCATCTGCCGGGATGTCAGACGGACAGAACAGACGAATCAGACAGAGGGGGAGGATGGGGTGAGGGAAATGCTAGGAAGAAAAACAGGGACATTGAAAGTGTGAGAGATTAAAACATATATAAAAATGTTAAAAATATATGAAGTCAATTGAACAAAAAAAGTGAGAACACAAGGGATGAGTTAAAGAGAAAGAAAACATTGGAGCTATAACAAATGTATAAGAACACCAGATCAGATAGGAAGAAAACCTGAGGGTGTAGGAAAAAAAGGAAGAGATAAAATCAGAGAGACAACAAACAGGTGAGAGAGGCCCAAAGAAGATGACACAGGTCAGCAGAGAGAACAAATGTTGAGGAACAAAGTGGGTGGGGAGAGAAGAAGTTCGGGAAGCACATTTAGAGGAAAAGAAAGAAGCAGGTTGTATTTAGAGAAAGATGTGTTTACTCAACAGATTAGTCACCATTATACCTCTTTGCTTTTGTCTGGAGAAGGAGGGACTGACTGACAGGCGGAGAAGGAGGGAGGGAAGGAAAGAGCGAATCACCTCTATGTCAGGTGAAGGAGGTATTGACGGGTAGCATGAGGAGAAAGGAAATCAGAGTAATCAGAGCAAGGGCATAAGAGGGAAAGAAGTGATATGAGAGGGAAAGAAAAAGAAAGAGAGAGGAGGTGGGAGATAAAGTTAGGAGGGAGGTGCAGGGAGAAAGACGAAACAGGTCGTGGGAAGAGAAAGGGAGGGTTAGCTGTTTTTACCCTGGAAGGAGTGACTGACTGACAGTCTGACTGACTTGACTAAAGACCGACAATGAGCTCTTCCTCCGAGGTATTACTCACAGATAGGGAGGGTGAGGAAGACCGTTAAGTGTTTACATCAGTAATTACTGTTTTTACCTTTGGCTTCATGATCAAAGTCTGTTGAAGCTCACACACACACACAGACGGACAAATAGACACATGCATACACCAGGTGTTGGCTCGTGCCTTGTGGGCGTGGTAACCATTACGTCTTCTTGGGGATGATGAGCTCACGCTGGTGCTGCCACACTTCCAGGAATGATAAACTTTGTAATGATCAGTTTGGCATTACGTCTACCCGAGGTTAGACTGATATGGGTTTTTAAAAGGGTTGATATTAATACCAATATCTTTTATTGAACCCTCTGATTTGCTGACAATTTCTTACATTATACATCTGCTTTAAGTTTGACCGAAAGAAACACAAATTCTGGGCACTGACAAAGAGTTGTTTTTTTTTTTTGGTCAGACATCTGGTATAAAAATAAGTAATAGTTATGTACTATTACCAAAATAATCATTAACTCTAGTAAGGAAGAAACCTCTATCATGTTAGAAGTTGACAGTACATCCAGTGTCAAACAGTTATCGGATAATGATTAAAACTACATTAATCAATATGTTCTATATTAACAATGGATTAAATGACTTTGTGTAATGCGAAAGGTATCACTCATAGTGATGAACCCACAGAGAATTATCACTCGACTCTGCAGTTTCCCTCAGCTCCACAAAGCATTTTAGCGTCATTCAGCTCATTGTTTTGGTTTGGAGGCCCACAGCTTTACTGTTTTGGTCTCATCAGCCTTGCTTTCAGCAGCAGCATGCAGCTGTTTTCAGCTAAAAAAGCTCTAAACCCACTGTACACTACGCGCCCAGCAGCAGACGCAGCCACAAGCTAGTGAACATAGTGGAGGACTTAGCAGCTAAAGAGACAGATATTTCCCTCAGAAGTTGCTGGAGAACAAAACGGAGCTAAAAGGAGAGTGAATATTGGTGACCAGACACGACAACTCCAAATGTTTGTTAACACGTCCATCAAAACAACTTTACAAGGTGATAATATGTGTTTACAGCTTGTTCTGCTGCCCCCAAATGGCCAAAAAATCAGTTAATGCAGCCATAATAATCCTTTTTGACCTTTGTTTTAGTAGCGATAGAGGGAGAATAGAACAGTTGGTTTGTAGCATGCAGATGAAGATGACCAGCTCTGATACCATATTTGATTTCATTGATTTCATACATTTCCCATGGTGCACGGCATCCACATATCAATAACCTCTCTTGCTAGTTTGCTCAATTCAACTAAAATCAATCACCACTATCAAAGTACCGTCCACTCAGTACCACATGGACCCATCCCAACTTAAATCACCTGACCAACTGGATTTACACTTTAATTATACATAAGACATTTAAACCTCATGGATAGGATAGGAGGGATATGGTGAACAGAGGGAAGAGAGGCAGAGGCACACCACCTGGACGCTGTCTAGATCTATGAACAGCTCATGTGTCATAAAGACATCAGTAATGCATCAGTTATAAGATAAAAGAGCAAAAGTATTTTTGTCCTGTTTGTCCGTAATCAGAGGCTTAATGAAAAGACCATCAAATATGTGAGACACAGAAAACAAGACACTGGAATGATAAGTCTGTAATTGTTTCAGTTTGTCTGTGTTTATATGAAGTCCCCAATCAAAGACTGGAAGACCAGACTGCAAAGTGAATCAGAAACAGACTGAATGTTGGGAGTCACACTTATGTTGGTGGTCCTAAAACAGGGTTTACTTTTAATGTTTGTTTCCCAGAAGACATTTTTATCCTGTGAGTTACCAAGTTGCATCCATTACAGTGGGATCTAGAGGGCATTTTGTTAGGAATTTGGTTAGGGCCTTAACCTACTACATCTCAATTTTGATATTGAGATTGGTAGCCATAAGTACCCAAAACTGAGACACATAATCTGATTTGGCTAAATGCTTACATAATGGATGTTAGCGAGCGGAGACACGTTTTTATTTTTTGGACATTTATCTTTGCTTTTTTGTTGTAAAATACTGGACAGTTTTACCTCCTCAGGCCTCTAAAAAGTATTCACATGAAACAATCTGAACATGAATGTCACTGTTAGCATGAAGTGCTCACAGCGCATACATATACCTCCGATGAGGGGTCCCGAGTTGATTGAGTATCATTTTTAAGGGTTACAGGGTTACATCATACATTACATTTTAGAAACTAATGGAGGTTTTGGCATCTTAACACTGACGGTGACTTTTGATATCAGTTTTACCATTATAATAGAAAAATATTCTCCAGATTTTCTTGCAAATTGTCTTTGGAACATAAGTTGAACTCTTAACAGTACTTACTTTGTTCTCACCCAGATCAATATGCTAAGTTTTCTCTCCACCATTATCCCTGTGCATCAGTTACAGCCATCTGCTCATTTTTAATAGAAAGAATACACATTTTATGTCACAACAACATCTGCCAAAGATGTGAATCTGTGTAGTTTGCCAACATGAACAAACATCTTCTTTTTTTGTTTTCTTTTATAAACCTGTGTCATCTTACATTTTCTTCTTGTCCCACATCGGATTTTAGGATTTTACTCTTGAGGTAGAACCACGAATGGCATCGTGGTGATGATGATAATGATAATGATGATGATGATGATGATGATGATGGAAATGGCCTAAATGCTCTTCCTCCTTACAAGGACATGAGATTCCACCCAATCTGATGTCTGCATATACCTCAGCATGGCCATGGATTGGACAGGGGGGTTGGCTGGGAGGGGCATGGCAGGGAGAGAGAACGTCCTCTCTTTCTGCCCTGACGCTGGCTGAGTCTTTTCTGGAACTGCTCGAAAGCACAGTCACCTTTTTCTGAGATGTTAGTGAGCATAAACATAAACAGTGGAATACACACTTAGGCACAGTTTTCTTGAAGGCGCATAAAACGTACCCATGTCACCTTGTTTTCGTAAGGGATTAAGAAAATGAAACCAACAGATTATAGCATGAGCAAACAGAACAAACATCCCAAAGCCTGTTGAATGGGTGTCAAATGACCAGGATCATTCAGTAAACATACAATTGCAATCTGTGGAGGGAAGACAGAGGGGCTAAGCTAGATTAATATGTAACAGAGTAAACATGTTAAAAGGAATAAACAGAGCAAGGTTGCAAATATGACACTATGATTCTCGTCCACTGACGGAAAAAGGTGGAATCGGCTCACATTCTCTGCATTTGTGCTTATGTGTTTGTGATTTGAGGTTCTGTTCGGGTGTGTCAATGTGGCATTAGCAGAGAAATGCATGGGATGCAGTGGCTTTAATGTGTCTGTGTGTGTTTGGCAGCTTAGTGTTGTGTATTTGTCTGTCTCGCCCTTAGTTGTTCTTCCTCACCTCTTCCTTCCCTCTTTCTCTCACCTCTTCTGTTTCTCTCTGTCGACTGTACTCCCACTGTTCAACACTTTGTCCTCCTTCTTCCTACATCCATGCCCACCCTCCCACCCGCGGCTCAATGAATATTTGCATGACTGTTTTTCATTGTGTCTGTGTATTATCTTTATGTGCGCTGCTACCTGAGCACTTCTTGTGTCTTCACCAGACCAGTATTGGTCTGTGTTTCATGCTGCTACAGAAACACTCCTTGCCAATCTAGACAGCATGGAGAAAATACCTCCATACCTCTCATTTTATTTCCTTACTTTGCTTTCAAAAACCAGTGATAAGGATGATGTTGAAAAGAAACCTTTCTGTCCATTTTACCTCATTCCCTTATTTTACGTGTCCATACTTTATGTCACTGAAAGTTTTGACAGTGAAATGTCTCCACCATATTTAATTTTGTCATCATGAACCCGCCTGTTATTTATCAAATTGACACTTCCCATTTCAGAGGTTTAACTTAAACGTTATTGCTGCCTAGACTGGTATGTCTGATGTCATGATGGCCGCTGACTGTTTGTCTGAGCTGATTCGTTTGATTGACAGTTTGTTGTTGCTCATCCGGCGCTCGTTCTGCACACGTGCAGCGGAAACCTGCTTCCTGCTAGCCATGTTGGATTGATGATGGATTCGCCCCGCCCACTGATTCTCCTCCAACCACAATGCTTGATGTTAATTGCTTAGTCACTCATTGATCCTCTCTCTTATTCCTCCCTCTCTGATGATTCATAGCGAGCAGATGAGAGCATCACCATCGACACCACCCTATTGGTCCATTTCTTTGGGAAGAAAGGGAAAGCAGAGCTTACATTTGATGACTTCTACAGGTACTAAAATATATACAGTGGACAGCATAAAATGTGTGTTAATGCTATAAACAATATCAACCAAATCACAAAATAGAAACATGCTTCTTTTGATAAATCTCCATCTATTCCTTGCTGTTTTTCAGGTTTATGGATAACCTTCAAACAGAGGTGTTGGAAATCGAGTTTCTGACCTACTCTAAAGGGATGACCACCATCAGTGAAGAAGACTTTGCCAAAATCCTGCTGCGCTTCACCAACGTGGAGAACATCAGCGCCTACCTGGAGAATGTCCGCCAGTGTATACCTGACGAGAAGGTACAGTACATACATGCACACACGCACGGACAAATCAACAGCTGTGAAAAAGAGTCAAAATACACTCTGTCGTTTGAGTTCACATTGAGTATTTGTGTGTTGATGTATCTGTACAATGTAATGTTATTTTTTTGGATGCGTTTTTGCTTGAATAATGTTGAGTACCGTTGCTATTAGTCTGCTATATGAGACTTCTATCCTTATCCAATAACAAAACATAGAGTCATGGTCTATATAGGCCTTGTGTAAGCTTTAATAGCTGACTGCTTTTGCTGTTATCAAAAGTAGTACCAAAAACAAGGGCTGTCAAACATCATAATGTCTGCTGTTGATGATTAATTGTGTTTCCCTGCTCCTCTTACTTGGCACCTGTATTGCCTTTTGAGAATTAGCTTAATGGCTCCCATACAGATGGCAAAGTGATACTCAGTAAAGAGGGTCCTCCTTGTAGCATGGACAGCTTCAGTAAATTGAAAAATAGCTGCAGAATAAAAATGGAATAAAAATGAAAATGTGAAATTACAGAATGCTGCACATATTTACTAAACAGTTTAGAGCAGGATTTTGGATCGTCAATTTTTCTTCAGATAACACCAGATATCTTTCCTAATATTTTATCCATCTGTTTAATTTCTTCTTCCTGATTTATGGGTGCTCCCGCCTTCCAGCCATCTAGAGTGTCCGTAATTTCCCACCAATGTCTCTGCCTGAGGCTGTTGTGGCTCTCCACACTTCAGCGCTCCACTGCTCCACTTGACCACACACATACACTCACACAAACGCACACCCACACTTGACTGCACTTCCAGCTACATGTGAATGTGAATGTCTATCTATCTATCTATCTATCTATCTATCTATACATTGACATGTAGTTCTTCTGCAACCCAACTCTATTTCTGTCCCTCCCTTCTTTCCTTTTCATGCTGTGGAAGAAGCAGGAGGTTGGTCTCTGCCTCGTACAACACACAACCTGCAGTTACAATCTGTCACTCTATCCTGCTATTTAGTTAGGCCGCCTTCTTCATTGTTTCTCCATACAAGAGATGTGTAGGTTACTGTAAGATACACGGCAGCCTAGTTCTTTTTGTATTTTAATCTGCACCTTTTCATGTCAACCTACAAACACTGCATTTCCTTATTTGATTCAATTTATGGATTTTTTTTGTATGTATAATGTTTGTTGTTAATCTAGCCGTCATAGGTTTGATCTTGATTCACAGCAAAGAGCATGTGGCGGTTACAGCTACTTGTTGAATGGCTTGAGCATTATTACTGTATGCAGCAACTCTCGGGTTATGAAACACTGCAAGAAGGCTGCTGTTGAAATGTTCCATGTCATGAACGCACAATCCTGTCATTAATGACCTTCTGTGTCATTAATGGGTCTACTTCATGGAATCTCTCGGTTATCGAATGATAGTATGGTTTGTGGTCAGTTGCTTTTTTTTTGTTTTGGTTAGTTAATATTTCAGACAGCAGAGTGGATGTGCCTCCTGGAATGCTGTATGCACGTCTGTCAAGGTCCCTTTGGATGGCAGTCTGTGCTGAAACACCCAAGCTTTTTTTCTCCAGAGAACGACATTCATCAATATTTCTCCCGTAAGTCTTGTTCTTGATTTTTTTTTTTTTTTTTAGCTTCATGTGTTTTTTTTTATATTTCAGGGAATCACCTTTGATGAGTTCAGATCCTTCTTCCAGTTTCTCAACAACCTCGAGGACTTTGCCATCGCCATGCAGATGTACAATTTCGCTGCTCGCTCCATTGGACAAGGTAGGAGGAGAGCAGTGGCAGCTGGGGCCACAGGCACTGACAGATGATGTGTTTTTCCTTCTAGCCTGGCGTGCAACAAGCAGCCGAAATGATGGAAATTGCTTCTACGCTCTCTCTCCTACCAGATGAGTTTGCGAGAGCGGTGTATGTGGCCACTGGGCTGAAGCTGACGCGTCACCTTGTGCACACCATCTTCAAGATCTTTGATGTAGACCACGACGACCAGCTCTCCTACAAGGAGTTCATCGGGATAATGAAGGACCGTCTGCACAGGGGAGCCAGGGTGAGGAACAGAGAGATTATAGCTAGTTGAGAAGAAAGTGCTCTTAGGCTTTGAACTGTTTGACTTGATCGGAAAGTGACTGAGGGTGGATCCGTGGTCCAAATAACAGAACTCCACTTGAAAAAGACTAAGAGGAGACTAAATCACAGCAAGGAGGACATGGAGGACATGGAGATGAGTGAGATTTTATTGATCCCCGTTCTCCACAAAGAGGTTAGAGGTCAAGGTCTGCTACAGAAGAGATACATGGAGATTGTTGGGATTTACTGCACTAATTTACAAGAAGCAGTGAAAATGCTGAGACATACAGCATTGCCTAGAAATCTTAACATTTTCTGTATGAAGGTCATGTATGACAAAGAGCTTAAGTTATTCTGATCAAGACGATCCAATAATATCACCTCATGTCGTGGTGAAATTCACAGTTAGAGGAATCTTCTTTTATGAAGCATGAACAAAATCCATACGATTTCCAGGTCAAGCAGATTACAATGTTCTTGAGGGCGCATTTTATTCTGAGGAACAGAAGAGCTGACAATTGAAACAGAGGAGCTCCTTATTTACAGTAAAAATAAAAATTAAAAACATTATGTGGACAGTTGCGGATAACCTGAACAGGGCAAACCACCATCTTTAACGCAGGAAATCTCACAGTTGTTTTTGTAAAAGGGGCTTCGTTGGTTCAAACCCAGGTGATGATCCAGTTGAAGAATAGTCTACAATAACTAGACCGCCCTGATGTTTAAACACTTGTTTCCATTTATTGTAAATGGCTTTTTAAAACAACAAAGGCCATTATTGCCCTTCCTCCACTGCAAACGAGCTCAAGTAATTACAGGAAATGAAGAATGTGGCCAAAATGGAGTCAACAACACAAGAAGGACTCATCCATATCATAGGTAACATGTGCACTGGCATCTGCAAAGACTACACTGAATGGAATAAAAACCAAAGAATACATTTTAATTATGAGCATTCATTAAATATAAGGCTGATAAAAAAACATAAACAACAACATCTAAATAGCTCAATATTGACAAGGATGTTTTTTTTTTGTCAGGGGATTAAATCTTGACTTTTAGGGTGACAGCTTTTAGGAAGAAGCTGGTAGCAACTTCAATGAATTACTTGAAGTGATGAAAAACTCCAACTGAACTGGAAATCACCTTTGTGCGGCTTCATAGTGTTGTTACCAAGGAGGGATACTGCCCTCTAGTGGTGTATTGTGATACTACAGCTTACAATTTGCCTGATAGGCCACAAACATCATTAACGTTGCACAACAGTGAACCTGGGAGTTGTTGTATTTCTGACACTATGTGCTTCTTTGGATGCTGTCTCGGCCTCACAGTCTTGGCTTATTAACAGTGTTCCCTCTTTCTCTCCCTCTCTCCTTGCTTTGCTTGCATCCTCAATCTCCTGTCTTTCCGCCACACTCATCTGTGCTGCCGTCATCCCAACCTCTCCTGTGTTACAACACCCACACATTCTTCTTCCCACCCCCTCCCTCTCTCTCTTTTGTCTTTCCTACACCGTCCCTGCCTCCTACCTCTCCCTGTGGTTTCCCTTCTTCCTCCTTTCCTCTTCTCTGCTATGATGTCTATCCACTGACCTCTCAGGGCTATAAATCTGTGGAGCGCGCCACCTCTTTTAAATCCTGTCTGAAGAGGGAGCTGGCAAGCAGATAAGTACCACCAACAACAGAAAGTTGTATTACAGTCATCATGTTCATTGTTTTCATCATTTTTGTGTTATTTTTATACTTAATATCTGGAGTTTGAGTAATTTTTAAAAAAAAAAGTATTAAGTGATTGCAGCACCAGCCACAATAATATTCATCTTTCCTCTTTGACTTTTTACCATTTGACCTGGAATATGACTTTTATCAATAGCACCATTACTCGATTAAATGATCTTTAAATTCCCACCATTAAATGTAACCTATGATCTTCAACTTATATTAGAAAAGTACAATACCACTGATTTACAACCTATATAACCTACAGACTGCAGTGTCTTCTGTAAATATTTAAAAACAAGGGGCAGTGTGACTTCAAACTTCTCTAACATCTCTCACTCACCTGTCTTACCTTAATCAACCAGTGTCTCGACTCAGTAGCTGGTCCTACTGCAATGCATTAACAGCATGGATAAATCTGAGTTAGGTCAGGTGGTAACCACTTCATTACAGTAAAATGACAGTTACCGGATAAATTATAAAGCTAAGTCTCTCTTAATATACACCTCCTTAAGAAATACATGCCATGTTTAGATTTGTTCTTCACATTTTACAGTCACGGTAACCATTACTTGTACTTCCTGTACACTGGCAAATTCTCCAGGTCACTACATAGTGTGCAAGTAGGTGCACAGAGTTTCAACAGTGGGTTCCTGAATGTCTTCATTTGGGAGAATCCAGAATGTGTGGACAGCTCAAAATTAAGTATTTTTGAAAACTTCACGTCAACGCTTTCATCCAGAAACAGGGGGGAAAAAACCTGAATTACAATTTCCTCGAGACTGGAATATTTTTTTTTTATTTATCACTGTAGCTATAGTATAACTCACAGTTAAAAGAACTGACTTCTGGCTCCCAGCATGACCGTGCTCCGTCCCTTTGCTCTGTGTTTACCAGGTGAAGGGCCGACACCACACCTCCTTCTCCGGCTGTGTTCGCTCTGAGGCCAGAAGACAAGTGCACAAGCTCTGGAGGAGGTACAAGGAGAAGCTGTAGAGGAGGAGAGAGAAAGAAGGCAGAGAAAACGTGAAGGAAGAAGTCTGATGATGGAATAAATCAAACTGAGCTCTGACTCCTATGGTCAGTGGCCTGAGTTAACAACATTGCATTTTTTAAGGGCAGATCTCCAGTGGACCTCCAAAGCAAATAATAACTACAAGCATGACCGCACACAGTTGACTGACGCTCTGTAAACTGATAATGAGCAACATCCTTCCTTTTTTGTTTCCTGTTTTCCCAGTCATCTTGATCTGATGCCCAATTATGATTTACAGTGTATTAAAACATATAATAACACATAATATTCTACATTAGAATATGACTTTACTCTCCAAGCATGGCTCCTCCACAACAGTCTGCAACTAATCATTATTTCTATTTTAGATAAATCTGTCCATTTTTTAAACATTTTTTAATTACCTTACTTATTCTGACCAGCCTAAAAATGAAAAGTATTAATTTTACAACAATATTATATAGATATAACTATGCAAGTTTTTGCATTTTTGAAATTCTACCAAACAATTCACTTAATGGATGACGTTATCAATTACTTGTCAAAACTGTAATATATGCTTTTTTTAAAAAGTAAGAATAACTAGTTGAACTGCTGCACTACAAACTGTAACAACTGAAAGAGCACAATAATTAAATAACTAAATCAATTTGATAATGATAACGTTATCCATATGAAATGAATAACAGTAATATAAAATAATATATTAACAGACAGCAGAACACTAAAATTGTAGAATTAAATGAAGGTATTGTGAGTATGTATTATCCTCACCTCATTTTATTCATCTCAGTCTTTTTTCATTTAAATTTTGTTTGATCTCATCTAGCCAGTATAGTTGTTGCTTTTTATTGCACTGAGAGAGTATATAAACACTATTGCCACAGTTAGAAATGCTATATTATCCTAATATTACTACAGCACACGATGTCTTTGACCTGGATGTGACAGCATAGAACATGAAAGACAAGGGAAGATTTTATTTTCTGCAATTTAAATATTTGACATGACTGAATCCTTAATGTCTTGGCCTGTTTTGTGTTTCAGAGTCTTAGTTGCATGGAAGACATACAGTATATATGTACTGTATGTCTATAGATATCCACAAAGGTGCCTTTTATCCATTCCCTTTCTCATCCGAAAAATGTCACATAGCAAACAAGACCTTTTCAGCAAATGATTACATTTCGCTGTGATTGTACATTATAGTATTACATGTGACAAATGAACTTGATTGATTGAAAAAAAATCTGCAGTGTAGATTTTAACAGCAACAGAACTGCAAAATATGTGCATGGATAACATTATATGTACTATCTGTGATTCATCACCCAGTCTTTAATGTTGTAATATATTATGGATTATTGAATATCATTTTTGAATGTCTTGGTGTGAAATATGGAATATATTTTTAATATATTTCAATGAAAGAAGAAGTCTAGATGTGTAAGGAATGGTGGGTTTTTGCCAAGTTATTTCTCATAATGTAAATGATTGCCATTGTGTTCCCAATATTTAGTGTATTTGTCACATCAGTGGATCTGGTGAATGAATTTACATGCATGAATAAACTATTTTAAGAAGACGTGCGAAATCCGTGCTTTTCACTGAGCATGCGCAACGAAACCTTTTACGCAACCACTATTTAACTGACGAAGACAGACATGTTACACCTGAATATTGGCGTTAAAACTCCTGCGAGATAAATGTGCTGTACTCCCACGGCTGTAACATTGGTAAGTCGGTTGTCTCAATGTTTGTACTAATGAGGCGTCAAGAAAAAGTTAGTTTACATCACATGAGGTTGTGGGGCATTTGAAGCACTGTGGGTGAAAATGCTAACTAACTTAGCTAGCGGTTAAGGTTTTACCTAGCTCCCACCGGACAGTAAAGGGATACTATCACCAGAGTTCTGTCCCGTTCTTCCCATTTTATTTATTATAATATGTGTTTGTTTAAGTTTATCTGTAAGTTAACGTTAGTTCGCCGAACCACAGAAGCGGAAAACTTAATGGCCTCATTATTTAAAGCAAGACACATATGATATCGTTAGCTACCGTTAGAAGAAATAATCAGCTTTTCTAGAAAGTTTAGTAATGTTAGTGTTGTTATCAGTTGTCATGAGTTATAAAGTCATCAATACAACTAAATGTCCCTTTTGGTGATAGGATAGGATATTTTATACCGTGAATACTTCTTGTCAAGTTTAAGTTGTCGTCGATGAAATTGTTACCTAATGAAATGCCGCCCTCATGTGTCGTACCAAACCAATTGCTGGTAAAACGGCAGAACTGAATACATGACCGTTATATTACGGCAAAAATAAATGCAGGGTTTGCACGATTTTCGACGTGACATGACGCTGTTAGCTATCTTAGACCACTTGTTTTTGCGTGTCTGTTGTCAACGTTTGTCTGAAACGACGCGGGTCTGGCGTTGGAGTTGTAAACGGAACTGTTTTTCTTTGCCCGGTTTCTGTCAGGAACTTAAAATACGACGCACCGTTCAGCATGTATCTCGTGTAAGCGGTATAAACCCCAAACTTAGGTACTTTTAATACTTCAAGCGTCGTCCCTGTTGTCTTATTGTCAATTGTCTAAACAGTCCGCTCTATTGTCAAAGTTTTGGCTCGTACAGTTCTTTAAAAAATCAAGAAATATCTAAAATGTGACTGAAATGAGAATGTGACTCATTTCGCAAAGCATTGTGGGTTTAATGAAATTGTTCTCTAAAACATTAAATCAGCCGCTTTAGTAGCAGTTTAGGCTAAAGTGGTATTATCATGGTTTTGTTACGGTTATACTTTGTTATCCTGGTCGTGTTAGTCATGTGTGACAGCAGAGAGGAACCCTGAGTGAGAGTGATTGTCCTGCGAATGACGTCCTGTTTTCACCCTCTCTTAAACTAAGACTATACTTTCAGGGATCATTTCTATAGTTTCTGACTTGAGAAATGTGTTTCTAAAGTGTTTGGTCTCGCTAACCACGATGATGAGTCGTGATATTCCCTTCTGAGCGTGAAGCGGACAGAGAATAATGATTCAGTTCATATGTTCCCTGTCATTGATGACTGTTCTTTGCTTCCTCGTGGAGCATTGAGGAGGGGAGTATGATCAGAGTGGTAGTCAAATCTGTAAAAAAGTAATGATGTTCATTTTGTTTACAATGTGTATATATAAATTTCAGATAGTGTTGGGGATCTAATTATTTGAATCTGAAAAAAACCCAATAACTTTGATAATCAATAATTAGTCATTTCTCACGTAATAATGCCAATTGTTCTTTGTGTCCAGCTTCTGGGAAACTTACGATGTCCATTTATCACTCTTCTCTGACATTTAATACTGAACAATTCATTTTAATAATAATCGGCAGATTTTCATTTTGTAAATATGAGAAAGGGTATATGATCACAGTGTTTTCAAAAATGCTGTTGTAAAAAAATTCAGCACTATGGTAAATATTTAATAATATAATTTGTGCATTTTTAGACACAAATTAAAACATAATTGCAGCCATGCTAAAGTTACTTGAGGGATTTTCAACATGTTTGGTCTGCTAACCACAATGATGAGTTGTTATATTCCTGTCTGAGTGTGAAGCAGACGGTGAATAATGATTCAGTTCACGTGTTCTGTCATTGATGATCGTTCTTTGAGTGTATTTTGAGACTTAAACACAGCCTGTAATCTGTGAACAATATCAATTTACTTTTCCTACTTTCATACAAGTGTTTTCTTTATCTCAGTACTGCCTTTCTCTCCTGTCCATGTGCTCTCTGTATCACAGCTGTGCTGTCAGAGTCATGCAGTGATTGGCTGTGCTATGTTGTGACGCAGCAACAGGAGGAGCTTGTTGATGGCAGAGAGGAACCCTGAGTGAGAGTGATTCTCCTGCGACTCAGATGCTGTTTTCACCCTCTGTTAAACTAAGACTATACTTTCAGGGATCATTTCTATAGTTTCTGACTTGAGAAATGTGTTTCTAAAGTGTTTGGTCTCGCTAACCACGATGATGAGTCGTGATATTCCCTTCTGAGCGTCAAGCGGACAGAGAATAATGATTCAGTTCATATGTTCCCTGTCATTGATGACCGTTCTTTGCTTCCTCGTGGAGCATTGAGGAGGGGAGTATGATCAGAGTGGTTTAAAGTCTATGAAAAAGAAATGATAATAGTAAGCTTCATATAAATTAGAATGTGTCTTCAAATCTCTGACAACGTTGGGGACCTAATCATTTGGAATGAAAGAGGGGTGACTAAGGTTTAGTGCTAAAGGGAAAAAATATGATAAGTTGTCAATTCAAACAACAAACACGACTTCAGTAATCAATAATTAGTCATTCCTCACGTAATAATGCCAATTGTTCTTTGTGTCCAGCTTCTGGGAAACTTACGATGGCCATTTATCACTCTTCTCTGACATTTAATACTGAACAATTCATTTTAATAATAATCGGCAGATTTTCATTTTGTAAATATGAGAAAGGGTATATGATCACAGTGTTTTCAAAAATGCTGTTGTAAAAAAATTCAGCACTATGGTAAATATTTAATAATATAATTTGTGCATTTTTAGACACAAATTAAAACATAATTGCAGCCATGCTAAAGTTACTTGAGGGATTTTCAACATGTTTGGTCTGCTAACCACAATGATGAGTTGTTATATTCCTGTCTGAGTGTGAAGCAGACGGTGAATAATGATTCAGTTCACGTGTTCTGTCATTGATGATCGTTCTTTGAGTGTATTTTGAGACTTAAACACAGCCTGTAATCTGTGAACAATATCAATTTACTTTTCCTACTTTCATACAAGTGTTTTCTTTATCTCAGTACTGCCTTTCTCTCCTGTCCATGTGCTCTCTGTATCACAGCTGTGCTGTCAGAGTCATGCAGTGATTGGCTGTGCTATGTTGTGACGCAGCAACAGGAGGAGCTTGTTGATGGCAGAGAGGAACCCTGAGTGAGAGTGATTCTCCTGCGAATCAGATGCTGTTTTCACCCTCTGTCAAACTAAGACTATACTTTCAGGGATCATTTCTATAGTTTCTGACTTGAGAAATGTGTTTCTAGAGTGTTTGGTCTCGCTAACCACGATGATGAGTCGTGATATTCCCTTCTGAGCGTGAAGCGGACAGAGAATAATGATTCAGTTCATATGTTCCCTGTCATTGATGACCGTTCTTTGCTTCCTCGTGGAGCATTGAGGAGGGGAGTATGATCAGAGTGGTAGCAGCAAATGTGTGACGAGTAAAATTTAGATAAACTACTAGCATGGTACACTTAATGTTGGTTAGTTAATTAACATTAATTTGGACTTTAAAACTGGGGCAGGCAGAATCTGTCCAACTTAGGCAAAACCTTACGCCTCTCTCTCTGCTGCTTCATATCACTCTGCTAAGCCCCTCCCCACCAAACCCACAACTTGAGCTAATGAACTGAAGCTCCATGTGGAGGGACGTGTTGCTGCAGGCAAAGGAGGTGTTGGAAATTTATCACGAGTTGCAGGATTTTCCGCCATTAAATCAGGCTTTCACCGTCTGAAGGAACGTGTACGCGTGTCTGCATTTGGAGAATAGCCAATACAAACGCACCGTCTCTCTGAAATAACCTGTGATTGGCCAAAGTCTCCCGTCACGGGCTAGATTTTCTGAAGCCTGTAAACAGAGCCAAGAGGAGGGGCTGAAGTAGAGGTTTGCTCTCAGACCACTTGAATTACAATATGCTGCATGGTTAATATGGGTTTGTTGGCCAATGACGCCATAACAATACTGCCTACCCAACCTTTAAAGTCATTTAAATGATAGCTGAAGTTTAGTGAGGAAACAAGGTGATTAATAGAGTAGTGGACTGATAGAGAAGTTATCAACAATTTTGTTAAGCATTTACCAAGTAGATCAGTGGCCTTTATTGTAGGAAAATAATGAGGCTGAAACAGACTTATTACAGTAAGACAAACAGTTGATGTCTAGTTGTGATTTGAAAATAAAATAGATCAGTTGAAAGAAATTAAACAAACATCTAATTTTACAGCATCATGAATGTTTATTGGGACTTTAACACAGCTGCTTCTTCCGATCAGTGAGAGAAATCAGTCTTTTGTCTCGCCAGTATTTGAACCATCAGCTTTTCTCACTTTGATACAAGCTTTTTCTTTATCATCACTCAGTGCTGCTTTTCTCTTCTATCTGTGTGCTGTCAGAGTCATGCAGTGATTGGCTGTGCTATGTTGTGACGCAGCAACAGGAGGAGCTTGTTGATGGCAGAGAGGAACCCTGAGTGAGAGTGATTCTCCTGCGACTCAGATGCTGTTTTCACCCTCTGTCAAACTAAGACTATACTTTCAGGGATCATTTCTATAGTTTCTGACTTGAGAAATGTGTTTCTAAAGTGTTTGGTCTCGCTAACCACGATGATGAGTCGTGATATTCCCTTCTGAGCGTGAAGCGGACAGAGAATAATGATTCAGTTCATATGTTCCCTGTCATTGATGACCGTTCTTTGCTTCCTCGTGGAGCATTGAGGAGGGGAGTATGATCAGAGTGGTTTAAAGTCTATGAAAAAGAAATGATAATAGTAAGCTTCATATAAATTAGAATGTGCCTTCAAATCTCTGACAACGTTGGGGACCTAATCATTTGAAATGAAAGGGGGGTGACTAAGGTTTAGTGCTAAAGGGAAAAAATATGATAAGTTGTCAATTCAAACAACAAACACGACTTCAGTAATCAATAATTAGTCATTCCTCACGTAATAATGCCAATTGTTCTTTGTGTCCAGCTTCTGGGAAACTTACGATGGCCATTTATCACTCTTCTCTGACATTTAATACTGAACAATTCATTTTAATAATAATCGGCAGATTTTCATTTTGTAAATATGAGAAAGGGTATATGATCACAGTGTTTTCAAAAATGCTGTTGTAAAAAAATTCAGCACTATGGTAAATATTTAATAATATAATTTGTGCATTTTTAGACACAAATTAAAACATAATTGCAGCCATGCTAAAGTTACTTGAGGGATTTTCAACATGTTTGGTCTGCTAACCACAATGATGAGTTGTTATATTCCTGTCTGAGTGTGAAGCAGACGGTGAATAATGATTCAGTTCACGTGTTCTGTCATTGATGATCGTTCTTTGAGTGTATTTTGAGACTTAAACACAGCCTGTAATCTGTGAACAATATCAATTTACTTTTCCTACTTTCATACAAGTGTTTTCTTTATCTCAGTACTGCCTTTCTCTCCTGTCCATGTGCTCTCTGTATCACAGCTGTGCTGTCAGAGTCATGCAGTGATTGGCTGTGCTATGTTGTGACGCAGCAACAGGAGGAGCTTGTTGATGGCAGAGAGGAACCCTGAGTGAGAGTGATTCTCCTGCGACTCAGATGCTGTTTTCACCCTCTGTCAAGCTAAGACTATACTTTCAGGGATCATTTCTATAGTTTCTGACTTGAGAAATGTGTTTCTAAAGTGTTTGGTCTCGCTAACCACGATGATGAGTCGTGATATTCCCTTCTGAGCGTCAAGCGGACAGAGAATAATGGTTCAGTTCATATGTTCCCTGTCATTGATGACCGTTCTTTGCTTCCTCGTGGAGCATTGAGGAGTGGAGTATGATCAGAGTGGTTTAAAGTCTATGAAAAAGAAATGATAATAGTAAGCTTCATATAAATTAGAATGTGCCTTCAAATCTCTGACAACGTTGGGGACCTAATCATTTGAAATGAAAGGGGGGTGACTAAGGTTTAGTGCTAAAGGGAAAAAATATGATAAGTTGTCAATTCAAACAACAAACACGACTTCAGTAATCAATAATTAGTCATTCCTCACGTAATAATGCCAATTGTTCTTTGTGTCCAGCTTCTGGGAAACTTACGATGGCCATTTATCACTCTTCTCTGACATTTAATACTGAACAATTCATTTTAATAATAATCGGCAGATTTTCATTTTGTAAATATGAGAAAGGGTATATGATCACAGTGTTTTCAAAAATGCTGTTGTAAAAAAATTCAGCACTATGGTAAATATTTAATAATATAATTTGTGCATTTCTAGACACAAATTAAAACATAATTGCAGCCATGCTAAAGTTACTTGAGGGATTTTCAACATGTTTGGTCTGCTAACCACAATGATGAGTTGTTATATTCCTGTCTGAGTGTGAAGCAGACGGTGAATAATGATTCAGTTCACGTGTTCTGTCATTGATGATCGTTCTTTGAGTGTATTTTGAGACTTAAACACAGCCTGTAATCTGTGAACAATATCAATTTACTTTTCCTACTTTCATACAAGTAATAGTAAGCTTCATATAAATTAGAATGTGCCTTCAAATCTCTGACAACGTTGGGGACCTAATCATTTGGAATGAAAGGGGGGTGACTAAGGTTTAGTGCTAAAGGGAAAAAATATGATAAGTTGTCAATTCAAACAACAAACACGACTTCAGTAATCAATAATTAGTCATTCCTCACGTAATAATGCCAATTGTTCTTTGTGTCCAGCTTCTGGGAAACTTACGATGGCCATTTATCACTCTTCTCTGACATTTAATACTGAACAATTCATTTTAATAATAATCGGCAGATTTTCATTTTGTAAATATGAGAAAGGGTATATGATCACAGTGTTTTCAAAAATGCTGTTGTAAAAAATTCAGCACTATGGTAAATATTTAATAATATAATTTGTGCATTTTTAGACACAAATTAAAACATAATTGCAGCCATGCTAAAGTTACTTGAGGGATTTTCAACATGTTTGGTCTGCTAACCACAATGATGAGTTGTTATATTCCTGTCTGAGTGTGAAGCAGACGGTGAATAATGATTCAGTTCACGTGTTCTGTCATTGATGATCGTTCTTTGAGTGTATTTTGAGACTTAAACACAGCCTGTAATCTGTGAACAATATCAATTTACTTTTCCTACTTTCATACAAGTGTTTTCTTTATCTCAGTACTGCCTTTCTCTCCTGTCCATGTGCTCTCTGTATCACAGCTGTGCTGTCAGAGTCATGCAGTGATTGGCTGTGCTATGTTGTGACGCAGCAACAGGAGGAGCTTGTTGATGGCAGAGAGGAACCCTGAGTGAGAGTGATTCTCCTGCGACTCAGATGCTGTTTTCACCCTCTGTCAAACTAAGACTATACTTTCAGGGATCATTTCTATAGTTTCTGACTTGAGAAATGTGTTTCTAGAGTGTTTGGTCTCGCTAACCACGATGATGAGTCGTGATATTCCCTTCTGAGCGTGAAGCGGACAGAGAATAATGATTCAGTTCATATGTTCCCTGTCATTGAT
Source organism: Macquaria ambigua (assembly GCA_008360985.2). Taxonomy (NCBI): domain Eukaryota; kingdom Metazoa; phylum Chordata; class Actinopteri; order Centrarchiformes; family Percichthyidae; genus Macquaria; species Macquaria ambigua. The sequence continues at coordinate 141,241 of VMKM01001378.1, forward strand.
GACCGTTCTTTGCTTCCTCGTGGAGCATTGAGGAGGGGAGTATGATCAGAGTGGTAGCAGCAAATGTGTGACGAGTAAAATTTAGATAAACTACTAGCATGGTACACTTAATGTTGGTTAGTTAATTAACATTAATTTGGACTTTAAAACTGGGGCAGGCAGAATCTGTCCAACTTAGGCAAAACCTTACGCCTCTCTCTCTGCTGCTTCATATCACTCTGCTAAGCCCCTCCCCACCAAACCCACAACTTGAGCTAATGAACTGAAGCTCCATGTGGAGGGACGTGTTGCTGCAGGCAAAGGAGGTGTTGGAAATTTATCACGAGTTGCAGGATTTTCCGCCATTAAATCAGGCTTTCACCGTCTGAAGGAACGTGTACGCGTGTCTGCATTTGGAGAATAGCCAATACAAACGCACCGTCTCTCTGAAATAACCTGTGATTGGCCAAAGTCTCCCGTCACGGGCTAGATTTTCTGAAGCCTGTAAACAGAGCCAAGAGGAGGGGCTGAAGTAGAGGTTTGCTCTCAGACCACTTGAATTACAATATGCTGCATGGTTAATATGGGTTTGTTGGCCAATGACGCCATAACAATACTGCCTACCCAACCTTTAAAGTCATTTAAATGATAGCTGAAGTTTAGTGAGGAAACAAGGTGATTAATAGAGTAGTGGACTGATAGAGAAGTTATCAACAATTTTGTTAAGCATTTACCAAGTAGATCAGTGGCCTTTATTGTAGGAAAATAATAAGGCTGAAACAGACTTATTACAGTAAGACAAACAGTTGATGTCTAGTTGTGATTTGAAAATAAAATAGATCAGTTGAAAGAAATTAAACAAACATCTAATTTTACAGCATCATGAATGTTTATTGGGACTTTAACACAGCTGCTTCTTCCGATCAGTGAGAGAAATCAGTCTTTTGTCTCGCCAGTATTTGAACCATCAGCTTTTCTCACTTTGATACAAGCTTTTTCTTTATCATCACTCAGTGCTGCCTTTCTCTTCTATCTGTGTGCTGTCAGAGTCATGCAGTGATTGGCTGTGCTATGTTGTGACGCAGCAACAGGAGGAGCTTGTTGATGGCAGAGAGGAACCCTGAGTGAGAGTGATTCTCCTGCGACTCAGATGCTGTTTTCACCCTCTGTCAAGCTAAGACTATACTTTCAGTGATCATTTCTATAGTTTCTGACTTGAGAAATGTGTTTCTAAAGTGTTTGGTCTCGCTAACCACGATGATGAGTCGTGATATTCCCTTCTGAGCGTGAAGCGGACAGAGAATAATGATTCAGTTCATATGTTCCCTGTCATTGATGACCGTTCTTTGCTTCCTCGTGGAGCATTGAGGAGGGGAGTATGATCAGAGTGGTTTAAAGTCTATGAAAAACAAATGATAATAGTAAGCTTCATATAAATTAGAATGTGCCTTCAAATCTCTGACAACGTTGGGGACCTAATCATTTGGAATGAAAGGGGGGTGACTAAGGTTTAGTGCTAAAGGGAAAAAATATGATAAGTTGTCAATTCAAACAACAAACACGACTTCAGTAATCAATAATTAGTCATTCCTCACGTATAAATGCCAATTGTTCTTTGTGTCCAGCTTCTGGGAAACTTACGATGGCCATTTATCACTCTTCTCTGACATTTAATACTGAACAATTCATTTTAATAATAATCGGCAGATTTTCATTTTGTAAATATGAGAAAGGGTATATGATCACAGTGTTTTCAAAAATGCTGTTGTAAAAAAATTCAGCACTATGGTAAATATTTAATAATATAATTTGTGCATTTTTAGACACAAATTAAAACATAATTGCAGCCATGCTAAAGTTACTTGAGGGATTTTCAACATGTTTGGTCTGCTAACCACAATGATGAGTTGTTATATTCCTGTCTGAGTGTGAAGCAGACGGTGAATAATGATTCAGTTCACGTGTTCTGTCATTGATGATCGTTCTTTGAGTGTATTTTGAGACTTAAACACAGCCTGTAATCTGTGAACAATATCAATTTACTTTTCCTACTTTCATACAAGTGTTTTCTTTATCTCAGTACTGCCTTTCTCTCCTGTCCATGTGCTCTCTGTATCACAGCTGTGCTGTCAGAGTCATGCAGTGATTGGCTGTGCTATGTTGTGACGCAGCAACAGGAGGAGCTTGTTGATGGCAGAGAGGAACCCTGAGTGAGAGTGATTCTCCTGCGACTCAGATGCTGTTTTCACCCCCTGTCAAGCTAAGACTATACTTTCAGGGATCATTTCTATAGTTTCTGACTTGAGAAATGTGTTTCTAGAGTGTTTGGTCTCGCTAACCACGATGATGAGTTGTGATATTCCCTTCTGAGCGTGAAGCGGACAGAGAATAATGATTCAGTTCATATGTTCCCTGTCATTGATGACCGTTCTTTGCTTCCTCGTGGAGCATTGAGGAGGGGAGTATGATCAGAGTGGTAGCAGCAAATGTGTGACGAGTAAAATTTAGATAAACTACTAGCATGATACACTTAATGTTGGTTAGTTAATTAACATTAATTTGGACTTTAAAACTGGGGCAGGCAGAATCTGTCCAACTTAGGCAAAACCTTACGCCTCTCTCTCTGCTGCTTCATATCACTCTGCTAAGCCCCTCCCCACCAAACCCACAACTTGAGCTAATGAACTGAAGCTCCATGTGGAGGGACGTGTTGCTGCAGGCAAAGGAGGTGTTGGAAATTTATCACGAGTTGCAGGATTTTCCGCCATTAAAGCAGGCTTTCACCGTCTGAAGGAACGTGTACGCGTGTCTGCATTTGGAGAATAGCCAATACAAACGCACCGTCTCTCTGAAATAACCTGTGATTGGCCAAAGTCTCCCGTCACGGGCTAGATTTTCTGAAGCCTGTAAACAGAGCCAAGAGGAGGGGCTGAAGTAGAGGTTTGCTCTCAGACCACTTGAATTACAATATGCTGCATGGTTAATATGGGTTTGTTGGCCAATGACGCCATAACAATACTGCCTACCCAACCTTTAAAGTCATTTAAATGATAGCTGAAGTTTAGTGAGGAAACAAGGTGATTAATAGAGTAGTGGACTGATAGAGAAGTTATCAACAATTTTGTTAAGCATTTACCAAGTAGATCAGTGGCCTTTATTGTAGGAAAATAATGAGGCTGAAACAGACTTATTACAGTAAGACAAACAGTTGATGTCTAGTTGTGATTTGAAAATAAAATAGATCAGTTGAAAGAAATTAAACAAACATCTAATTTTACAGCATCATGAATGTTTATTGGGACTTTAACACAGCTGCTTCTTCCGATCAGTGAGAGAAATCAGTCTTTTGTCTCGCCAGTATTTGAACCATCAGCTTTTCTCACTTTGATACAAGCTTTTTCTTTATCATCACTCAGTGCTGCTTTTCTCTTCTATCTGTGTGCTGTCAGAGTCATGCAGTGATTGGCTGTGCTATGTTGTGACGCAGCAACAGGAGGAGCTTGTTGATGGCAGAGAGGAACCCTGAGTGAGAGTGATTCTCCTGCGACTCAGATGCTGTTTTCACCCTCTGTCAAGCTAAGACTATACTTTCAGGGATCATTTCTATAGTTTCTGACTTGAGAAATGTGTTTCTAAAGTGTTTGGTCTCGCTAACCACGATGATGAGTCGTGATATTCCCTTCTGAGCGTCAAGCGGACAGAGAATAATGATTCAGTTCATATGTTCCCTCTCATTGATGACCGTTCTTTGCTTCCTCGTGGAGCATTGAGGAGGGGGGTATGATCAGAGTGGTTTAAAGTCTATGAAAAAGAAATGATAATAGTAAGCTTCATATAAATTAGAATGTGCCTTCAAATCTCTGACAACGTTGGGGACCTAATCATTTGGAATGAAAGAGGGGTGACTAAGGTTTAGTGCTAAAGGGAAAAAATATGATAAGTTGTCAATTCAAACAACAAACACGACTTCAGTAATCAATAATTAGTCATTCCTCACGTAATAATGCCAATTGTTCTTTGTTTCCAGCTTCTGGGAAACTTACGATGGCCATTTATCACTCTTCTCTGACATTTAATACTGAACAATTCATTTTAATAATAATCGGCAGATTTTAATTTTGTAAATATGAGAAAGGGTATATGATCACAGTGTTTTCAAAAATGCTGTTGTAAAAAAATTCAGCACTATGGTAAATATTTAATAATATAATTTGTGCATTTTTAGACACAAATTAAAACATAATTGCAGCCATGCTAAAGTTACTTGAGGGATTTTCAACATGTTTGGTCTGCTAACCACAATGATGAGTTGTTATATTCCTGTCTGAGTGTGAAGCAGACGGTGAATAATGATTCAGTTCACGTGTTCTGTCATTGATGATCGTTCTTTGAGTGTATTTTGAGACTTAAACACAGCCTGTAATCTGTGAACAATATCAATTTACTTTTCCTACTTTCATACAAGTGTTTTCTTTATCTCAGTACTGCCTTTCTCTCCTGTCCATGTGCTCTCTGTATCACAGCTGTGCTGTCAGAGTCATGCAGTGATTGGCTGTGCTATGTTGTGACGCAGCAACAGGAGGAGCTTGTTGATGGCAGAGAGGAACCCTGAGTGAGAGTGATTCTCCTGCGAATCAGATGCTGTTTTCACCCTCTGTCAAACTAAGACTATACTTTCAGGGATCATTTCTATAGTTTCTGACTTGAGAAATGTATTTCTAGAGTGTTTGGTCTCGCTAACCACGATGATGAGTCGTGATATTCCCTTCTGAGCGTGAAGCGGACAGAGAATAATGATTCAGTTCATATGTTCCCTGTCATTGATGACCGTTCTTTGCTTCCTCGTGGAGCATTGAGGAGGGGAGTATGATCAGAGTGGTAGCAGCAAATGTGGGACGAGTAAAATTTAGATAAACTACTAGCATGGTACACTTAATGTTGGTTAGTTAATTAACATTAATTTGGACTTTAAAACTGTGGCAGGCAGAATCTGTCCAACTTAGGCAAAACCTTACCCCTCTCTCTCTGCTGCTTCATATCACTCTGCTAAGCCCCTCCCCACCAAACCCACAACTTGAGCTAATGAACTGAAGCTCCATGTGGAGGGACGTGTTGCTGCAGGCAAAGGAGGTGTTGGAAATTTATCACGAGTTGCAGGATTTTCCGCCATTAAATCAGGCTTTCACCGTCTGAAGGAACGTGTACGCGTGTCTGCATTTGGAGAATAGCCGATACAAACGCACCGTCTCTCTGAAATAACCTGTGATTGGCCAAAGTCTCCCGTCACGGGCTAGATTTTCTGAAGCCTGTAAACAGAGCCAAGAGGAGGGGCTGAAGTAGAGGTTTGCTCTCAGACCATTTGAATTACAATATGCTGCATGGTTAATATGGGTTTGTTGGCCAATGACGCCATAACAATACTGCCTACCCAACCTTTAAAGTCATTTAAATGATAGCTGAAGTTTAGTGAGGAAACAAGGTGATTAATAGAGTAGTGGACTGATAGAGAAGTTATCAACAATTTTGTTAAGCATTTACCAAGTAGATCAGTGGCCTTTATTGTAGGAAAATAATAAGGCTGAAACAGACTTATTACAGTAAGACAAACAGTTGATGTCTAGTTGTGATTTGAAAATAAAATAGATCAGTTGAAAGAAATTAAACAAACATCTAATTTTACAGCATCATGAATGTTTATTGGGACTTTAACACAGCTGCTTCTTCCGATCAGTGAGAGAAATCAGTCTTTTGTCTCGCCAGTATTTGAACCATCAGCTTTTCTCACTTTGATACAAGCTTTTTCTTTATCATCACTCAGTGCTGCTTTTCTCTTCTATCTGTGTGCTGTCAGAGTCATGCAGTGATTGGCTGTGCTATGTTGTGACGCAGCAACAGGAGGAGCTTGTTGATGGCAGAGAGGAACCCTGAGTGAGAGTGATTCTCCTGCGACTCAGATGCTGTTTTCACCCTCTGTCAAACTAAGACTATACTTTCAGGGATCATTTCTATAGTTTCTGACTTGAGAAATGTGTTTCTAAAGTGTTTGGTCTCGCTAACCACGATGATGAGTCGTGATATTCTCTTCTGAGCGTGAAGCGGACAGAGAATAATGGTTCAGTTCATATGTTCCCTGTCATTGATGACCGTTCTTTGCTTCCTCGTGGAGCATTGAGGAGTGGAGTATGATCAGAGTGGTTTAAAGTCTATGAAAAAGAAATGATAATAGTAAGCTTCATATAAATTAGAATGTGCCTTCAAATCTCTGACAACGTTGGGGACCTAATCATTTGAAATGAAAGGGGGGTGACTAAGGTTTAGTGCTAAAGGGAAAAAATATGATAAGTTGTCAATTCAAACAACAAACACGACTTCAGTAATCAATAATTAGTCATTCCTCACGTAATAATGCCAATTGTTCTTTGTGTCCAGCTTCTGGGAAACTTACGATGGCCATTTATCACTCTTCTCTGACATTTAATACTGAACAATTCATTTTAATAATAATCGGCAGATTTTCATTTTGTAAATATGAGAAAGGGTATATGATCACAGTGTTTTCAAAAATGCTGTTGTAAAAAAATTCAGCACTATGGTAAATATTTAATAATATAATTTGTGCATTTTTAGACACAAATTAAAACATAATTGCAGCCATGCTAAAGTTACCTGAAGGATTTTCAACATGTTTGGTCTGCTAACCACAATGATGAGTTGTTATATTCCTGTCTGAGTGTGAAGCAGACGGTGAATAATGATTCAGTTCACGTGTTCTGTCATTGATGATCGTTCTTTGAGTGT